>PVKS010027635.1:0-27314 GCA_004027875.1 Aplodontia rufa
TTTTATTATATTAATTCTGCCTATCCAAGAGCAAGGGATATCTTTCCATCTTCAAAATAATAAATTTCATAAGATAAATAATTAGTAGGAAAAAAACATTCAATAAAACCATTCTCAGTTTTAGCTTTAAAGTCATGAGTGTGTATTCTTTCTATAGGAGTAAGGCTTTGCCACTATGCTTGATTAATATTAATTTTGGATACCATATCAGAATAGATAGGAATGTGGGAGAAGAAAAGTATAAATCTCAAGGTGTGAGAATTCACATTTATTTGGATTTCCCTTTGGAGGTCTTCTGATCATAAATTTGAAAGACTTCACAGTGAAGTCTTATTCTCCAGTCACATTTAGTAGTTTGAGAGTAGGCACAAAAAAGAAAGAAAACTAGATGGAACTAATGTGGGGTTTGATACGGGACTATCAGAGGCAAGGAGTTAAGAATACTTGCATGAGAACTGTAAGTTATATATGAAGGGATATATACACAGGAGATGGATGGCGAAAAGGTAGTACAATCAATGGGTCTGCCATCTTAATAAGCTCACGTGATTCTAATGGGGTTACCAGGACTTTTTTTAAAAAGTTAAACAATGTTATGTTAAGAAATGTCATTTCAGGCACAGGGAAGTTTCTAGTGATACAAGACCCAGAGTGTGACCAGGGAAACACCTAACATAGAATGGAGGAGAAAAAATAAACACCGGAAAGGATTAGAGCTGGAACTGCAATCTTCATGGATGCTGAAGCCACTTTGGATGATGTTAGGAGTGGATAAAGAGAGAGAAAGTGATTCAAGGACTTGATTCTGAGCTGGGGTATAACTCAATGGTGGAGCACTTGCCTCTCCTGAGTCAGGCACTGAGTTAAATGCCCAGAACCTCAAAAAAGAAAAGAAACAACATCAACTAAAAAACACATAAGAAAACCTTAAAAAAATAAAAGTTTGATTCTTCAGTGAATAAAGTGGAGTATACAGCAGATTAGTAACAGTAAAAAGAGAGGGAAAAACTATGTATTTTACAGTGGAATAAGTGACTAGAGATCCTGAGTAAAATTTTAATCCTTTACTTGTGATCAGAAATGTATGCAAACCACAGAAGAATTAGTTAGACAGATGAATGAATTGTGTAATTAAAGAAAGGAAATTCCCTTCTAATCTAATCTCTTCCAACTTCAAAGATAGAAGGTAAGGTGGGAACAATACTCTGTTTAATTTATCACTTGTCATTTGACACATTGCTAGAAAAATAGGTTCCTATAAATTTCATACACGCTAAAGCTTCTTTTTCATTATACTCTTAAAGTCCCTAGAAGTCTCAATTTTTTTGGTAGAATTTTCAAGTGAGTGTAAAAACCAAAAGTTCCACTGATCCTAAACTCATTCAAATACAGCTTTGCATTTTGATGAGCAACCTAATGATAGAACCTCCAACACGAAGCAAATGTGAATGCTCATCTACACATCTGTGTATCTTTCAATGGAATAGTGTTTTCACTGGTAGTGTGTTCATAGGTAAAACTGCACAGACAAAACAAAGAAGGAGGTCAGTAATTCATTCTAAGAAAAAAATTAGACATATACAGAAAGACGAACTAAAAATGATGTCACAAATGTGGTTACTAAAATAATGATTAGAAACACAATCAAGTATGGACTGGTTAAGCAAATTTGGACAGTCATAAAATACAAAACTAAAATATTACTAAAATAATGCTCGGGCTGTGTATTTACTAAGGTAAGAAAATATTTACAATGGATTTTTGAGTGAGCAAACCTAAATATAAAGCAATTCTTATATCTTGTTTCTTTTCTTTTTTTTAAAGAACAGTGAGAGAGAGAGAGAGAGAGAGAATCAATTTTTATTGAGTTTTTCACATGGCTTGGGTTGCTGTGACACTTAGGTGTGTATGTGGGTGCTGGGGGTTTGAACCTGTGTACTACTGCATGCTGGGCAACAGTGGTAACCACCCATCCACCACTCCAGCCCCTGATTCATTTTTTATGACTTCTAAAAATGTGCTTACCATTAGTATTTATATACATATTTCCATAAGGAGAAAAAGGAGCCAGAAAAGGTGATAGTGAAATAATGGTAATGTAATTTAGAATGCTAAATTTTCCATTTATTTGTATTTTCTAACTTTTATACAACAAATATATATTTCATGTATATTTTAAAGAAAGGAGAATAAAAATATGCTATCTTAAGAATTATTTTTAGATTGTCTTACTTAAATTGTGATACACATTGTCAAGAGTTTACAGATATGTAATATTCCCAATATTAATACAATTTCAACATTTATATTTGGTTGTGGCAAAGGACTAGTAAGTTTTATATTAGTTTTTAATCCTCAAACTGCATTCTCCATATTTTAATAAAACCACAAATGCCTTACAAGTTGTAGCTATTTTTTTCTCCCATTTAAAAGTAGTGGATCAATGCCAATCAAAGAGAGACAGAAATTGAAGAAATAAGAACACAGACAAGGTGTTGGAGCTGTGGCTCAGCGTTTATGGCGCTTGCCTTGCATGCATAAGTACATGAGTTCAAACCCCAGCACCACATACACAATGCAGTCTAGCCACAACAAAAGCCATGTGAAAAGCTAATAAAATCGATTCTCTCTCTCTCTCTCTCTCTTTATCTCTGTGTCCCCCTCTCTTTAAAGAAACAAAGAAAGAAAGAACACAGATGAATGAATATTAGGTAAGAGGAAAACAAAAAACACACTGTGGATGAAGAATCCGGTGAACAGTGCAGAAGAAAAGTCATCAGAGACGGTCCCCTAAGTTCCTTACTATTCCCTGTTGAGAAGTTATTTTCTGCTTCTTTGTACACCTGTCTTCAATGGTGTGTTTTTAATGGCGCATACCATGTTACATTTTCATTATCTCTGAACCTGATGGCAACTCTCGCCTACTTTCTCAGAATATGTTTTAGAGCACTGCCTACAAGTTTTGCCCGGAGTTAAATGAGAATCAAGGGAACTGGAGTTGTTCCTCAGTGTTTAAAGCACTTCCCTGGCATATGTGACAACCTGGGTTCAAACCCTAGCACCACATACACAAGAAAGAGTCTGAGGTAGATAGAAGATGGTGGCCACCCCAGCAGCAGTGACTCGGAGACGCTCCTGAGAGTCACCTCACGCTGCAGGACTGCATGTGGTTTCCCACTGTAGGACGAAGCTTCCAGTGTGGGCGAACATTACCCCCCGCTAATTTTTTAACTCCAAAGGAATAATGTGGAGCATTAACCAAAATAAAGGAGGAAGTTTGTGGCACCCATGTGACCAGCCCCACACCCAGGGGGAGGGGAGCTTCCCTGAAGGTGAGGAAATGGAGCAAGTTTCCTAATCAAATACCCTAATCTGGCCTCAAACTCCCTGATCTGACTGCTCTTCATATACATGAACTTGGAATTAAGCTCGGGAATTAATTGCTCACATTAGCGAACTTACAGCTGTTCCTGCGAGCGGCAGCAGCCGGTGCCTGATTGTGACGTTGCCCTGAGGGCGGGGCTGGATGCTCAGCAAAACTGCTCTTGGAGTCTCAGCCACCACAGTCAGAAAACCTGAATGTAAAACGCAGCAAGGGAGCGAGTTTCCTAACCCGGCCGGTTGCGAACTCCCTGAGCTGACTGCTCCTAATTTACCTAATCTTGCATAAAGCGCTGGGAATTAATTGCTCACATTAGCGAACTAGTAGCTGTTTGTACAACAGCTGGCCGCCATTGTGACGTGTCCCTGAGGGTGGGGTGTGTCCCTGAGGGCTGGGCGGGTTGCCCAGCAACGTTAAGGGGCCTCAGTCCCCGCGACCAGAAACAGAAGTTACCGCCCCCCCCCCCCACCAACTGGCCATCTGCCCTGGGGGCTGTAGCAAACTGCGACTCACCTCTCCAGCTCCCAAACCTCTTGGTTGGTGACCTTCTGGCCTTTGGTCCATCCCTCTTCCCACCCAAAAAGGAGGAGCCTGTGAACAGAGCTTGCTCTAGAAGGGAGCATCCCTCTATAGGGGATCCTCTGCTTTAGCCTCTCCTTGAAATCTTCCTCAGGATTCTTTGCATATATGGGGCAGCTCGGGCTTCACCTTAGCATCTGAGCTCCTTGCATAGCCAAGGCTGCGTAGGCCTGGACCTCTCTAGCAGGGCGCCTCCTAGTGCTTACAATGGAGAATCACAAGCACTGGCACGTTCTGCTCCATTTTCTGAGGGTTTCGGTCAACCCCACAGAGCAGTTCTTGGGACTCCGGAAGATCACAAGACGCACAGAGTGGGTCACCAGTGATCCTGAGGAAGCGAGTCTCAGGCTAGCCACTCTCCTTGGATCAGTCAGAGACCCACACGTTTACAATAGGATCAACTTGATTGTCTACAACTTCTGAGCCCCAGGTCCAAGAAATATTTAGAGTGTAGATTGGCAGAAAGCAACCATTTAAGGATTATAGCCCAGGGAGAGCAGAATACCCCTTTGCAACAGAAAATTTTGAGGAGATCCTCTAAGAAAATCCAGGCCACCGGATTCAACCAATCTGCTTCTCCCCAAACAAGCTCAACTCTGAAGAATCCCCAGCTTGATGTTGGATTTGATCGCACCACCCCATGATACATACCTCCTGATCTAAGGGCCAGAAAATCTCAGAACTGTACCAATTAGTTTTGTGGTTTTTTTTTTCTTTTTCATTTCTTCATTTTTTTTCTTTTATTATTATTATTTTTTACATTTTTTATTTTTTTTTTAAATGGGAATTCAGCTGGAAAATAATATTTTTAAATTTTTAACATTACTGTGGGGTTTTTTTGGGGTTTTTTTCTTTTCCTTCTTTTTCCTCTGCTCCTTTCTTGCCTTATAATTAATACTGAATTTTGGAGTCGGTGGATGTAAATACTTATCTGTGTGTATCTATTGGTGATTGGCTCTTATTTCTTTAGGTCTTATTGAACCCTACTGCTAACCCTTCCTCCACTGTACTCTGGTAATACCTAAATATAAGCATCTTTCTCTCATTCTCACCCCAAGTCTTTACCCTACCCGCACCCCAGTCCTAAGTTTTCCTTAGTCCTAATAGAATAACCTACTCCCTGCTAATCCCTAGTTCCCCTATACTCTATAACAGGTGTGATTTTATACCTCCCCAATTCACTTCCTTGACTTCCTAGTCAATGCTTCTCCCCAATTTCAGAGAGACCCTAATTCCTGAAGAAAATGACACGCTTCAAAATGGCTACTTGCTTGGTATCATACAGTGAGAGTTCTCTCAAAGAAAGCTGCCACTATTGGTGCTAATCATCAGCTCATCTGTTTTAGTTGAAACAGACTAGTATTTGCACCTATAGCCTCTCAAATTCTCACAGAACTGTCTGGCATCTTTAGGTCTATATTGACCAAATAGCTCCTCTTCACAACGAAGCAAAGTCATAAGAAGCTCCAATTACTCCAACAAGAGTAACAAGGCTGAAATAAAAGACAAGCTCTCTGACTCAGAAAATGAGGAAAAGGGGAAATAACTCTCCTCAAACGCAGAGCTCTCCATCTAAGGACCCCATAGCCAGGGCCATAGATGAAAACCAAAGACATTGTATCAGCATTATGATTAGTAATGCAATCAAAGAGTTGAGACAGGATATAAGGAAAGAGATCAAAGAGCAATTTCAAGAGATGAGAGACAAATTCTACAGAGAAATTAAGGATCAATTCCAGGAGATGGAAGATCAACTATCAGGATTGAAAAACATGGTTAACCAATTCAAATCTTCACTGGAAGACACCAACACCAGAGTAAACTCCCTGAAAATAGAACTTCAGTGCTTGAAGAATGAGTATCAGACAAGGAGGATCACCTAAACAATGTAGAAATCAAAGAAGAAAAACAAGATAAATAGCTTATTTTACATAATCAGAACTTCCAAGTAATATTTGATGAGATGAGGCATAATAATCTGAGAATCATTGGCCTGGAGGAAAACTCTGAACAGCAAACAAGGGGAGTCAGGAACCTTTTAAGCGAAATTGTAAGTGAGAATTTCCCTCATTTTGCTATTGATCCGGAATACCACATCCAAGATGCTTATAGTACACCAAATAGACCTAATCAGTGGAGAAACTCACCAAGACATATCATTTACAAATTGAATAACAGAGAAATTAAAGAGAGTATTCTAAAAGCTACTAGAGGAAAGCCACAAATCACATTCAGAGGCAAACCTATTCGGATCACTATGGACTTTTCAGAACAAACAACGAAGGCCAGAAGAGCTTGGAACAATATTTTTCAAGTGTTAAAAAATAACAACTTTCAACCAAAGATAATATATCCAGCAAAACTCAGCTTCAAATGTGAAGGGGAAATTAAATGCTTTAATGATAAACTCATGCTTACAAGATACGTGAACACTAATTCCGCTCTACAGAGCATTCTCAAAGATATTTTCCATGTAGAAGATAATGCCAATGATATGCTAAATCCTTAAAGAAGGGCGAGTCAATAATCATACTATAAAAAAACTGACTTTCAAAATGACTCAAAATTCTGTAATAGATACAAAGTCTGTGAATCAGCCTTCCATATCTATTCTATCCTTGAATGGATGGTCTCAATGCCCCAATTAAAAGACACAGACTGACCCACTGGATCAAAAAACAAAATCCAACAATATGTTGCCTGCAATACACACATTTGACACTCAAAAATAGACACAGGCTGAAAGTGAAAGGATGTCAAAACGTCTACCAGGCCTGTGGCCCAAAAAAGCAAGCTGGTGTAGCGATTCTAATTTCTGACAAAATTAATTTCCAACTAAAACTAGTCAGAAAGGACAAAAAGGGTCACTTTATCATACTAAAAGGGACAGTTCACCAAGAAGATATAACGATAATCAACATTTATGCTCCCAATTACAACCCCTCCAAATATATGGAAAAAATACTTGGGCATTAAGCAACTCATTGATCTCAACACAATAATCCTGGGGGACTTCAACACACCACTATCAACTCTAGACAGATCAAAACAAAAAATCAATAAAGATATCGCCAATCTGAACTACTCTTAATCAATCGGGCTTAACAGACATTTACAGAATATTCCCTCCTAAGACAGCTGAATTTACCTTCTTCTCATCGGCCCATGGATCCATCTCCACATCCTAGTTCACCGGGATAATCTTAGCAAATATAAAAAAGTGGATATTATCCCATGTATTCTGTCAGATCATAATGCTTTGATCTTAGCAATCAACAACAAGAGAAACAACAGAAACTATATAAATACTTGGACATTGAATAATTACCTCTTAAACAAAGGATGGTAAAAGAGGAAATGAGAACAGAGATTATGAAGTTTTTGGAATTGAACGAAAATCAGGAAACAACATACCGAAACCTCTGGGACAGTATGAAGGCTTTCTTAAGAGGTAAATTTATAGCACTGTGTGCATACATCAGTAATCTAGAAACAGAGCAGATTAATAGCCTTATGCTTCAACTCAAACGACTACAAAAGGAGGAACAGTCCAACCCTAAATCTAACAGAAGACAGGAAATCACCAAAATCAGAGCTGAAATCAACGAAATTGAGAACAAAAAAGCTATTCAATCTATTAACAAATCTAAGAGTTGGTTCTTTGAGTTAACAAAATCGACAGACCCCTTGCCAACATCACCAAAAGGAAGAACGAAATGAAGCAAATCAACAAAATCAGAGACGAAAATGGGGATATTACCACAGACCCATCCAAGATACAGAAGGTTATCAGAACCTATTTTGAAAACTTATACTCTGCCAAATTTGATAACCTGGAGGACAGAGACAGGTTTTTGGACACACACAACATCCCCTCTTTAACACAGGAGGACATTGAAAACCTCAACCACCCTATCGCAGAAAGCGAAATTGAAGAAGCAATCAAAGCTCTCCCAAAAAAGAAAAGCCCAGGACTGGATGGATATATGGCAGAATTCTACCAAGCCTTCATAGAAGAACTAACACCGATCCTCTAAAGCTCTTCCAGGAAATTGATAGAGTGGGAACACTCCCAAACACTTTTTATGAAACAAACATTACACTGATCCCAAAGCCCAACAAAGACATGTCAAAAAAAGAAACTATAGACCAAAAAGCACATCAAAAAGATAATTCATTATGATCAAGTGGGCTTCATTCCAGGGAAACAAGGCTGGTTCAATACACGCAAATCAATAAATGTAATTCACCACAGAAACAGAATTAAAAACAAAAATCATATAATCATCTCAATTGATGCAGAGAAGGCATTTGATAAAATTCAACACCACTTTATGCTCAAAACTTTGAAAAGATAGGGATCAAGGGAAGATACTTTAACTATGTCAGATCCATTTATGACAGACCCATAGCCAACATTATCCTCAATGGAGAAAAACTGAAAGCATTTCCACTGAATTCAGGAACAAGACAAGGCTGTCTGCTTTCCCCACTCTTGTTCAATATAGTCCTTGAAACCCTTGCCAGAGCATTCAGGCAAGACAAGGAAATCAAAGGTATTCGTATAGGAAAAGAGGAAGTTAAGTTATCTCTATTTGCAGATGACCTGATTTTATACCTAGAAGACCCAATAACATTGGCCAGTAAACTCCTAGAGCTTATAGGTGATTTTAGCAAAGTAGCTGGCTACAAGATCAACTCCAGAAAATTGCCAGCATTTCTTTAGTCCAGCAACAAATCCACAGAAGAAGAAATCAGAAAATCTCTCCCATTCACCATCACTTCCAAAAAAATGAAATACTTGGGCATTAACCTTACAAAGGATGTTAAGGACCTCTTCAAAGAAAACTATCAAACACTAAAAAAAGAAATTACAGAAGACCTGAGTAGATGGAAAAATATTCCATGCTCATGGTTAGGCAGAATCAATATAATAAAGATGGCCATTCTACTCAAAACCCTATAAAGATTCAATGCAATCCCCATCAAGATACCTATGGCATTCTTTAGAGATATACAAAAAGCAATTCTCAAGTTCATATGGAATAACAGGAGACCCAGACTAGCCAAAACATTACTCTACAGAAAGGAAGAAATAGGGGGTATCTCAATCCCTGACCTGAAATTATATTACAGAGCTGTAGTAGCAAAAACAGCATGGTATTGTTATCAAAACAGAACAGAAGACCAGTGGAACCGAAGAGAAGATCCTGAGACAAACCCCCATATCCTTAACTATTTGATATTTGATAAAGGGGGCAAAAGCATAGTATGGAAGAAAGATAGCCTATTCAACAAATGGTGTTGGACAAATTGGACAGCCATATGTAGACAACTGAAGCTGGATCCTTATCTTTCACCCTGCACAAAAATTAAATCAAAATGGATCAAAGACCTGGATATTAAGCCTACAACTTGAAACTCACTAGAAAAAGAAGTAGGGTCAACACTACAGCATATAGGAGTCGGCAGATACTTCCTTAGCAAAAGTCCTGTGGCTCATGCTGTAAAATCAAGAATAAATGAATGGGATGCAATTTAACTAAAAAGTTACTGCACAGCCAAAGATCTAGTCAAGAGTATCAAGAGAGAACCTACAGAATGAGAGAAAACTTTTGCCTGCTACACCTTGGACAGAGGGCTAATATTCAGAATATACAGGGAACTAAAGAAACTAAAGTCCAAACTCACAAATAATCCAATCGATAAATGGGCTAAAGAACTCAAAGGAACTTCTTTCCAGTGGAAGTCCAGAAAGCCCTTAAATATATGAGAAAATGCTCTACATCAATAGCTATAAGGGAAATGCAAATCAAAACTTCAATGAGATACCACTTCACTCCTGTTAAGAGTGGCAAAAATGAAGAATACAAACAACGACAGATGCTGGAGGAGCTGAGGGAAAAGAGGAACACTGTTACACTGTTGGTGGGACTGCAAACTGTTTCAGCCACTATGGAAAGCAGTGTGGAGAATCCTCAAAAAATTAAGGATGGAACCACCTTATGACCCAGCTATCCCACTCCTGGGTATTTTCCCAAAAGAGTTAGAATCAGTGTACTATAGTAATGTGGCTTCATCAATGTTTATAGCAGCTCATGTCATTCCTCCACGAGATACCCATAGAACGCATGAATTCTTCTGTGGGAAACTGCAACAGGTGAAACCCAAGGTGGTCATCCATGTTTTGGCATTACCCCTGGATAACCCCTGTATATATGCATTGATTACTGTTGGTTTGATAATGTTTCCCCCTCAATTTTATCTCTATATAATTCTAATAAAAAAAAATCTTAAGAAGAAAAAAAAAAGAAAAGAAAGAGTCTGAGAAAACAAATACAGATGAAAAAATAAAATTAAGTCTCTCTTTTTCTTCTCTCCTTTAAAAAAAAGTTAAAAAATGAAGAAATGGGAAGGGAATCAAGATTGTTTTAAGTGAAAGGAAAGATGAATATTGAATTGAAAAATCAACTGACAATCACCCCATTCTTGGAAGTCAATAATTCTGTATTCATGATGACTGGTTACATAAAAATAAGAAATTTACAAAGTGACATGATTTCAATATGATCTTTTTTTTGGTAAATACTGTACATACTATACAATTCTGGAAGGATATAAAGAAAAATGTTAATACTAATAAAAACAGTAAGTTTGGCATCTATTTAAATTAATAAATGAATATTTATTAACAACATATAAAACTGTTGAAATTCATGATAGAAATATCTTTTGACACAAATATTTAATCTACTTTGTTTTCCTTCTATCAAAAAATTAAGGGGTTGGAAAAGGTGGTTCAGTGGTAGAGCACTTTCCTCACATGTGTGAGGTCCTGTGTTTGATCCTTAGCACTGCATACATAAATATATGACGGAAAAACGAAAACCAGATGAAAAAAAAAATAGCTCTCTCTCTAAAAAAAAAAAAAATTAAATAACTTTTCCTAAAGATGATGCCATGATCTTATTCTTAGCTTTCTCAAAGCACATTTGTTCTGCCACCACAAAGTTGTTAATTAAAGCAACTATAGTCCAAAACTACTAAATCTGCTAATTATATTCCTTATTCCTTCTTCCCTACCTCACCTCAACTTGTTTTATTCTTAATTCACACTGCATATAAACAGCAATTAAAGTATAAATCAGAATGTTACTTGCACATACACATTTCATTATTATACATAATCCTTACTCTTAAAACATTTGCCTTTTAAATCAGAATTATTTTTTTTCTAATCAAGCAATAAAACTAATGAGAGTATATATTGATTCCAATAAAAATATATTTCATAAAACAATTTAACACCCTTATCATGTCATTCCTGAAAAATATCATTGGTATATTTAGCATCTAGAATGGTAGAAAAATGTAGGTTTTTTAAAATATCAAAATGTAGGTTCATTTTGCCTAATTTATACACTATAATATACATCTTCGAAATAAAATATAAAGCTTATGATTTTCATTAACATACTGAATAATGCTGATTATAATCATCAACTAAAACTTAAATTATCTCAGAAATGTTTAGGATAAATGAAGGCCAGAATTTAAGGAATGACTTGACAGCACTATAGGTTCTCCTATGTCAATTTGAAAATATTATAATTAAAGATAGAAAATACAAATAAAAATGAATATTTTCTTTGATATTACGTATTCTAGAGACCATGTAACCTATTAACATTGACATGAATCATCTGTAGCTACTGCCAGCAAATAATACCTATTGGTCCATAAAACCAATCATCCTCAAAAATACTTAGGAACATGCATTTCCTCCATATTTTTTTTTTTTTGGCAGGCCAAATCAAAGATATTCCAAAAAGTTCTTAAAATATAACCACTACATCATTAGCTACTGTCCTTGATTTTTCAAGCTTCTTTTTGTAATCTAAACTAACCATGCATAGGCATATTTAACTTCTAAAAAACAGAAGGCTTCATGTTCACCTTCTCATTCAAAAATCCTTCATGTCTGCCTCTTATCTACCACATTTTGTACATTAGGAGATGAGGGAATGAAGTGCCTACCACTGCTTATTGTGATTCTCAGCAAACATAAATGCATGTCCTGTCACAATTATCTGAATTTCTGTTTGCCACGTCCCTCCATATGCAGTTTTCTCTGTCTGGCATGTCTTCTTATTGGCTGTCTATCCAATGATTTCTTGCCACCTTCACATTCAGTCTAAATTC
Organism: Aplodontia rufa; assembly: GCA_004027875.1. Taxonomy (NCBI): domain Eukaryota; kingdom Metazoa; phylum Chordata; class Mammalia; order Rodentia; family Aplodontiidae; genus Aplodontia; species Aplodontia rufa. The sequence goes on from PVKS010027635.1 coordinate 12,164, forward strand.
CAGACCAGCCTCTGAGCTCTCTTTTATTGGAAATACTTTTGAAATTAAACGCATACTTATTCATTAGCTGATTAAAATTATTTCATATTTTTATATTTTTCTAGCACTCCCAGCATACAGCATGGTATACTGTTGGCTTTCAATAAAGATTTGTTTGACTATTACTGCAAAAGTATGCTGTAATACTAGCCAGCCTGGAATGATAATATTGCTCCTGTCTCTAGAACCTGTGTTATGAAGGCATTACATTGAAGCTTAAAGTACATAAAAAGGTCTCCTCAAACTTTATGAGGCTATATATTTCCTTCTAGATATCACACTATGTTAAGTTAATGTTCTTTCTTTGCAGACAAGGTGTAGTGATGTCTAGCTCATCATTGATTTTTGGTGTTTTAAATATTGCTCTGAAACTAGAGATGACCAGATTTGCAGCAGAAATGACTTTAAACATGGCCATCTCTGAAAACATTTTAAGTCTTATGCTATGAAATATACTAGTATGGAATCGATCTAGCTATACCATTTAATTTACAAAAAGAAAACTACAGTGAAAGGGAGAGAGCAAAGAGTTGATATATGGTTATATGAATGAAGCTTCTTATGTTCCCAGACCAAAGAATTTTGTTAACAACCTTGTGTTCTTTTGGGAAAGAAAGCAATGAGGGAGAAAATGAATTAAATGCATTACATTTGTCACATATAATGAAGAAAGTTCAATGGCATCAGGCTATTAAAAATAAAATAAGATTCAGATAATATAGAAGTGAGGAAGCAGGACCATTCAAGACAAAATAGCTACTAAAATATATAGATAAGAAAAATAGTAATATGACTACAATGCATATAAGATGCAAAGAAGTAAAAAATGAAAGTAAAATCATATCACCAGCACAATGTGAAAAATGGATGCACTTGTACTTATATTCCCTTTTTACCATGGGTCTGTTTGTAGATGCACCCTGCCTGACAGTGAAATGTATAGGAAAGAACAGGAAGGTGAATGAGTCTTATATAAATCATGTCACAGCATCATAATATTTCTCTCATCCAAATCTTCTTTTTTATTTTTAAAGAGAGAGAGATAGTGAGACGAGAGAAAGGGCGAAGCAATTTTCTTTAGTTTTTCATGTGGCTTTCGTTCTCCAAGATTTCATTGTGTATGTGATGCTGGGGTTCAAACTCACGTACTTGCAAATAAACTCATGTACTTTCGCATGCCAGGCAAGTGCGGTAACCGCTGAGCCATTGCTCCAGCCCCTCTCATTCAAATCTTATTGCCCCCAAATCCAAAGCCAATCTGAATATCCTACCAGCTTCTGTTATAAACATTTTTATGGTTTAGGAGATGGTGGAAATTTGTTTTCATTCATATTATATATACACTCTCTTTAATTAGTAGGTTTGGGTGACTCTAAATCCTCTTTTGAAGCAAATGATCCCAGTTCATAATAGTGTTTATCCAGAACTAATTATTTATAACCCTACTATTTGTGATCAAAACATCACAGCTTGGATAACATATTTATGATCAGCTAACTGTAGTCAAAACTGCTTAAAGGTAATCAAGATATATATATATATATATATATATATATATATATATAATTAAATACTAAATATTAAATACTTGATTCTAGGTAGGGCTGCAGAGAGGAAAAACTGTCCAGTATCCACAGTTTTAAATAAAAAACCTCAAGAATATATCACATAAATGCATGCCATGTTTCAACATAAACTTTCACCAACACATCAAAAACAGCTTAAAGCACATGTCTCACAGATGGAAGGGTCAGTAAGGCCACCTTTGTATATCAAGACAATATTTTTATAAAGTGCTACAGAAACCATGTCATACAGCAGTATGCAGCATTTAGTGAACTCCATTCAGATGTTCCATTTTCCAGCTGGTCATTATTATAATTTTTCACTGAATTTAAAGGAGATTTTACTTGGATTTTTGGCTTAACCTACAATCTAGTTGGCCATATCTAATAGAAACAGAGGGTGGAAAACAGTACAGAAAAAAACCAAAAATGTCATGAACACAAACATTTCAGGCATTATAATAAACATGAATGGTTTAAATTCTATTATTAAAAGATAAAAATCCTCAAAATGGCTAGGGCTGCAAATATAATTAAGTAGCAGAGAAAAATTGAGAAAACAAAACAGTATAATAGATAAGAGATATGAAAAAGCTAGCATAACTGACAACATCACAATCAGATACAGTGTGAAACACATGAAATACAACCAAGTAAGACATTTCATTTTGACAAGTTAAAGGCAAATAATTTTAAAAAGGCAAATAATTAATCAATAATTCATTTATTGAGATGCTATGCTAACGATACTTCAAAATGGATTAAGTAATAAAGTAAACAAGGTGACTTGAACTACTCTCAAGAATACTTGGAAATTTTAGTACAATTCTCTCAGAAATCAATTACTCAAATATATAAAAATAATTGATTAGAATATTTACCTTTTATATGTTTGACCTAATCTTTCTCTCTCTACTTCCCCTCAACCTTTATACACACACACATACATACATAAAGCAATGTGACAAAGGGGGGGGATCCATGAATCAACCCAAACAATTAAAAAAAATCATGTGTTAGAACAAAAAGATTTGTTTGCTGAGATTTTCATCTATAAAAACAAAGTCATATGGGATGCTTTTTTTCTGAAGCAATGAAGCAAAATTAAAATTAATAATAAAACAAATATGTAGCTCCTTTTGAAAATAATTTAATCACCCAGATATTTGGTTAAGTGTCTAAATGATTATTGATTTACAAAGAAAATAAAAATAGCATTATAAATTATTTTAGAATTAATGACAAAAAGAAACATATCAAAAACTGTGAGATGATGCCCAAGAATATTTTTCTAAAGTGCTATAGACTCACATCTTACAATATTTATGATGTAATGTAGAAAATATATAGCCTTGTATACATATATTAGAAAATGAAAAATTTTGAAAATACATATTGAAGTTAAAACTTTAAAATAAACAATTTCACAAATACACTAAAAGTCAGAAAAATTTCCAGAGAAAGAAAGGAGTCATAAAAGCCAAAAAAAAGTGAAGTAGAAAACCAAGTAATATTTAATTATAAAAATAAAGCTGTCCTTTAAAAAGATAAAATGCAAAATTATGCTTCAAGGCACAGAAAAAAATATAAACAATCTATACTTATCACTGTAAAATACCTGTAAATAAAACATATATTAGTGAATAATTATTCAACTTTTATGCCAGCTATTCTGAAAATTTTAACAAAATGAATACTTCTGGGGGAAAATATAGATAGCCAAAATTAATCTGAGAAGAGATAAAAACCTGAATTAAACAGCGTGAGGAGAAAATGAAAGGTTGGTTGAAGATCTACTCCTATAGAAAGAAGCAGTCGTAAAATCATTAAGAAATAGACGATTATTGTATTGTTTATTGTCCCTAATAGAAATAGATTTAAGCCTTCTTAATTTTCTTCTATAAAGTCAAAATAAGCCTGATATCACTCCCAAAGACAGGTAACAATAAAAACAGAAAAGTATGTCCTATTTTCCTTATAGAATTGGAAGTTAAAATCATAAATTTTAGCAAATAAAAGCAAATGCGTAAAATCACTCCATTCGATGGTCCAGACTCATAGAATTATATACTAAAATGGTGAATTTTAAATCTTACCTCCATATCTCAATTTTAAAAATTAATTTAAAAATCATATGCAGAAATACAGCAATATATCAAAAGATTAAAGCACAATAATGATTAGAGTTTATGTCCAAAAATGCAAAGATCATTCAACTAAAGAGATTCCTTAATTAAAAGAATGTGTACATATAAATATATAAAATATGAATTCAATTTTTTACTTCTAAATTTTTATTGAAAGTATTTTTAATTTGAATGATAAATGTACATAATCTAGAAATAAAAAAGACACTTCCTAACCTGAAAAAGTTTTCATACTAAATCTTAAAAAACTAAACTTTTTCAGTAAGAAAACATTAGAAGCGTTTTCATTTATGTCAAAATTTAGTCAAGAATGTCACTATTAGTGATATACTATACAAAACTGAACTCTACCCTAATCAATGTTATAATAATTCAAATACTACAAAAACAAGGCATAGGTTTGATTAATTGTAGACTATGTAATTGACAAGTAGCCACAGAAATCAGACCATCACAACAAAGTCATACACACTTAAATAATGTAAAAAATAAACTAAACTCGGAATCATGGCCTTTTATAATGTTCTTAAGTCCAACTACATAAAAAAGAATATTATTACATAGAAAATATAACCCAACATTCCAAATTAAGGAAGCCATGCCACATGGTGTTCTCCTTTTTCTTTTCTTTTTATTTTATTTTTTTCAGTAAGAAAATCTAATGAATGAAGAAATAGCAGGTGCTTAAATCAACCCTAGCTATACACATTGGAAATATGCTTTAAAAAAAAAAATGTCCAAGCTCCACAATCAAGAGACATTGATTTGATTGGTCTGCATGTGGTCAGAACATTAGAATTAAAAAAATATATTATTAGTATATTAAAATTATACATAACAGTGAGATTCATTATGCCTTATTCATACACACACATAATGTGTCCCAGGTAATTCTAATGTGCAGTTAAAGCTGAGCAAAAACAGCTTAAACAAAATGCAAATTAAAAAAACAAGAGTGCTTTAAATATTAGTAGGACCTAGAATCAAAGTGATTTTTCTACAGTTCAAGTATTTAGATCACATGTTTCAGCTAAAAATGTCTGGAAAGTGTTATTATTTTAGGTTTCCAAAAGATTCTATAATATAACACTAACAGTCTGCAAGCTGCTCACAGGTAAACTGGTAGTTTTTCTTTTTATATTCACAGTGGACTACCAGGTGACCAGAGGATCTGTTTAATTTTTTAAATGTGTTCTTTGGAGATAAAGCTCTGTAATGAATGACTGAATAAATAAATTCATTGATTAATGAATGCAGTAATATGCTACTGAATATTAGTCCCCTAAGTATGCATTACTAAGTAAGCATGGGGTCATTTAAATGTTAAAACAGTAAAAGAACACCAACAAAAAAGCATTTGTGTACTGTTTGACTGGCACAACTTGTTAGCTTCAAGCTTCCTTTCTTCAGAAGAAAAGTAGGTCCTAAGGTCCCGACTTCCAAGTTTTCATTTTCAGCTATGATGCAGTCATGAGCACTTTAACCTGACCGTCCTCTTAAAGAGAACCCAGGGATTTGCCAGCTGGTGTTTACAAAGCACACTCAGGGGCATGCAGTCTCCTTAAGTTATCACCATAAGTATCTTGAAATACAAAACGAAGATACAAGAGATGACATCCAATTTTTGCTTGACAGTTGCAAATAACGTTTTATAACGAGAATGATAATATTTGCTTTTGGCATGTTTTCAGGCAAAGGGAGAATAAAGTAAATCCTGTTTATCAAGAGAAATTGAAAAATGCAGTAACCAAGATAATGGAATAATCCATTTAGTGCCACTGCATATTAAGCCTGAACAGGTTTCCAGTTTTCAGAAACTTAAAAACATACTACAATACACTTTTAAGAATTAAACCAACCCAGAAATGATCAGGATTTTGCTGAGCAATTAAATTCATTTTTGTGGACATCTTCCAAAACCCATACTATCAATTTTCTTCCAAGATGGTCTCCATCTATGTAACTGAGCCTTTTCAATTAGATGATCTGGATTTAGAAATTGAATTTTTTCTTTTCCTTTTCCCATTTCCTTTTCCTTTTTCTTTCTTTTCTTTTATTTTTTCTTCTTCTTTCTTTCTTTTTATTTTTAAGGAAGTCCTCTAATCAACCTGCTTTGAAAAATCCCACTTAGCAGCAAGGCACTTAATTATCTTGCTAACCTTTTGTTCAGTTGCTTTGCAAATAATGACATAAAACATTCGGTCTTTTTACTTCCAAGCTTTTCTTCTTCCTGATTAGATTCTACTTAAATAGCATCATGTTCCTTCAAGTTCCTCCAAGATGAGGGATTTTCTTTAATCACCTGAAACCTGCTGGTCTGCCTCGTTAGCATTCTGAGATAGCTCATTCAAGGCACTTGAATCAACAGTGCAACTACTTACTCCTAACAGGTCGAGTACATTAACTGTCATCTCTTTATCAAGGCTTTGTATTAATTTACGTATAGAAAGATATGCGAAGTGGGTTTTGAAATACAAGATGATTGTAATACACTAAAATGGGTTTTCCCCTTTATATACCTTACATAAAAAGAAAAAGTTAATACAATAAAATTCCATCTTTGCAAGAAAAATAAAACTTCCATTAAAAGTAAAATGTGCTAACAAAAATGCGTTAACCAAATATTGAAATGGGTTTTCGAAGAGAAGTATAAATAACTGAGTATTAAACATGTATTTTCAAACTGATTATAAAATGTCATTTGCACTTGTCAAAGAAAGATTGGATATCAAGACTGTATATAGTTGCTTCCGAGATAAAAACAAGAAAAAGAGAAACAAAGAAATGTGTTATGTTTTTAATATTGGCAGATGCCTGAATTAAAAGAAAATGAAATGGTAAAAGCTAGAGGTTAAGGCTTTCAACTACCAACAGCTTAAAGTAATCCAAACCACAAAATTCACAAGTACTTCCAGGAAGAGGAGAAGAACATTCAAGATCAAGATTTAGAGAAGAGAAAAGAATTCTTAAAAGAAATAGCTGAAAAGCCATGTAAACCAGAGTCACATATGTCTCTGTAAAATTACAAACCTGTAGGAAAGTGAATTTTCTACATACAATCAATATGTAACTTAGGTTGCAGCAAAATTGCCTTCATCTGATAAAATGTTTTTATTCAAAAGCAGTACTTGCACACTTGAAAAATAAACTGCTAGTAACTAAATCCATCTTATATTTCACTGTAGTATTTTTAGAGTTTCGGATGAGTAGAGACAAAGGCATATAAAATTAGGTACAGTGTCAAAATTATGCTCTTATAATTTAAAAGGAGGGATGAGGTTCCTATGTTACCTTTTGATAAAACGTAAGTAAATACGGAACTCAAACTCAAAAGGATTCTTTAAAAATGACATTTTAACAAAGAAATACATTTTGAGAGGCAGTCATCTGAATAAAAATCCCTGCATTGAATAGAACACTAAACATCCCTGCCTCAAATTTATAAAAGAAAAAGCACAGAAATTTCTTATTTCTGAAAGTGCATAGCTCTGTAACAAACTCTTTTGTCCCTAACTACTTGCCGTATTTTGTTTTTTCCAAATAAACTTTAAAATTTATTGGAAACATTTTATTAATTAAATAAAAGAATTACAATATTCCCAATTGTATGAAACATAAAAGTTGAATTTTTTTTTTTAAAGAGAGAGGGACAGTGAGAGAGACAGAGAAACAACTTTATTTAGTTTTTCACATGGCCTTAATTGCTCAACACTCAGTTGTGTACGTGGTGCTGGAGTTTGAACCCGGGTCCTCGTGCTTGCCAGGCAAGCGCTGAAACTGCTGAGCCACTGCTCCAGCCCCATAAAGGTTGAATTTTTTAAAAACTTTTCATCAGATAGTTAAAATATATATATATATGATGTGTAAAGTCAAATTTTAGGGAAAAGTTAAAAAATTAAATAAAAATTAAGATATTTAAAATAACTTACATTTCATATTTCTATATTATTATATATAAATCTGCATTAATTTTATTTCAATTGAGAAAAGAAAAACAGCTATATTTTTCATGTATATAAAATTTTTGAAGTACAAATAATTTTCTCTTATATGAGCCTTTAAAATTCCATGCTATGTTCTGAATATGTAAAAATTTAACAAGGTGGCCAGTCAGAAAAGAAAGCATAGTAGATTGCATTTCAGAAGCTCTGTATTCTGGATCTACCTCAAAAACATGCTTGCTCGGAGAAACTGGTTCAGCCATTTAGACTGAGTAGTCTCACCTAACACTGAGAGAACTGACATCCATTTCTCCTACTTCTCTTTCCAGTTTTGATTCTAGGTCAAGGGATGATTTTTTTTTCATATCTAACACCAAGTTATTTATTCCTTAGATAATTTTAACAGTTAAATTCTGAAGCTATATTTCTAAAGTTAGGTTTAAGCAGAATCATTTTAATCATTTTTAAGTTTAAAAACTATTATGGTTGTGAAGTACATTTATGTCTTACAACTCCAGGAAATTAATCTGCAACACAGAATTATTTATTGATGCATAAATCTTCATGTATTAAATAGTGCCTTTTTTTTTTGAGAAGTACAGTGAGAAAGAGAGAGAGAGGGAGAGAATCAATTTTATTTAGTCTTTTATGTGGCCTCCATTGCTCTGAAGCTTTGCTGTGTACATGGTGCTGGGGTTCGAACTCATGTACTTGCACATGCCAGGCAAGCACCATAACAGCTAAGCCACCACTCCAGCCCCTAAGTAGGGCTTTTCTTAAGATTGAACATATTATTTTAAAATTGCCTACTTCTGAATTTCCTTAATAGAATAATTAAATGTGGCATTTTATAATTTGAAAAACCCCTTCAATATTCACATCTTCAATGATTTCACCATTCAGTACCATTAAACTTAAAAATGTTATTTTAAACAGTATTATTGATGAAGTGTCATTCCTTTAAAATAGAATAGCAGAGTCTATCTTTCAAGAATCACACCCAGAAAGAGGTTCAAATTTAATGTTATCTCCAAATGAGATTATTAACAAAAACAACTGGAAAATACTAGATTGAAACAGCATAGTAAAATACCACATAATTTAAACTCATGAGTATCACTGGATATATTCTTAAAGTTCAAGAAAAAAAATTTACCGAAAGATAATGTTCAAATAAACCCTACAATTCACTTGGAAACACTCCAATTATATTCATGCTTTGCTCAGTGTAAGACCTTTGATTTGTCTTTTTAAAAAAATATATCAGGGGCTGGAGTGGTAGCTCCGCGGTTACGGCGCTTGCCCGGCATGTGCAAGTACATGGGTTCGAACCCCAGCACCCACATATGCAACTAAGTGAGCAACGAAGGCCATGTGAAAAACTCAATAAAAAAATTGATTCTGTCTCTTTCTTTCACTGTCGTTCTCTATTTAAAAAAAAAAAATATATATATATATATATCAAATTTTGTAAAATGGGATGGCCTTCTGCTCTCATGACCTCTAAGAACCCTTATATAACAGTGTTTGCAAATTGAAAGTTCAGATGTCACTGGGAAGTGTCACATTTACATTGGATCCAGGTCTTTTAATTACATCTAAATAAGGCACAGTCCTGTCGCACGTTCTTGACTTGAAACCTTCATATTTTGCATTGTCTAAATTAATCAACCAGCTACCAAAAGCAACTGTGCCATTAGCAGCTCTGAGGCATATTGAATGTGGCAGTTACATTTACAAACCAGTAGCGGAGATTAAAAAAGAAAAATGAAATAGAGTCTGGCAAGAGAAAACCTGGCTCACATAAAGGGTCTCTCATAAGGGCTTCCTTGAATATGAGAAAAAATTCTGTTAGGTGGCAGCAGGGCTTTGTGGTTCATGCCATCGCCTTCCCTTTGTTTTTAATCACCCATGAAGAGCACCAGCTCGGTTACTATTGGCTATCAAATCACATCCAAACGTGGCCAGAACTATGCACATTCTAAAGCCTGTGCTCAAGCAGTATAAGCTTCTCTGTTTTGAGGAACAAGTAATGACATACTTTCTACTCTTTTATAAATACAAATCATGGGGCTGGAAACTCTGTATTAGGAAGTCAGCGTACTGGTAACTTTTTCTAATGCAAACCACCTAAATAACCATGTTCCTGTGAAAAAAATTTCACAAAATGCATATAACTAGGGTCACCAATGTAATAACAAAGACAACTACTTATTTATATGCCCATAATATACATATATATATATATATATATACTTTAATAGAAATTAAATTCTTTTCCAACAAGTTCTATATACTTAATTGCAACATTATAACATTATAAGCATCATCTAGCAAAAAGATAACTATTTGCTTTGGTAATTTTATTGCACTGAATTTGAGCAATAATGCCCCATTATTGTAAAGTTTGCCAACTTGTATAGAGCATTTCCTTTTAAAAATTAAATTTAGGAGCTGGAGCAGTGGCTCAGCGGTTACAGCACTTGCCCAGCATAGGTGAGTACATGGGTTCAAACCCCAGCACCCACATACACAACTAAGTGTCAGACCAACGAAAGCCATGTGAACAACTCAATAAAAATTGATTCTGTCTCTCACTAGCCTTCTCTCTTTAAAGAAAATAAATTAAGTTATACACAATTACTTTTAAAAGAGAGAGGGGTAGAGTGAGAAAGAGAGAACCAATTTTATTAATTTTTTTCATCTGGCCTTTGTTTCTTCAACACTTATTTGTGTGTGTGGTACTGTGGTTTGAACCTGGGTCCTTGTGCATGCCAGGCAAGCACTCCAACCTCTGAGCTACTGCTCCAACCCCTAGTTACATACAATTTTATGTGTCAATTAAAAAATAAAATATTCACTTAGAAATAAAATAAAATTATGTTTAACATATTCTTCACTGAAATAAAGCTCTAAGTAATGAAAAATTATATAGTTTCCCAGCATTTATAAAGAATACTAAAATATATAAGATTTATATATACCAAGATTAATGAATTATTTTCTTACTTGAAATAGGATTATTAAGGGGGCTGGATCGGTGTCTCAAATTGGTTACAGCACTTGCCTGGCATGCACATGTAGGCAAGTTCAACAGCAAGTAGACGAGTTCAAATGCCAGCACCACATTCACGATGAAGTGTCGGTGCAACAAAGGTCACATGAAAAACTAAATAAAAATTGATTCTCTCTTTCTTTCTCTCACTGTTGCTCTCTCTTAAAAAAATAAAAACAAAATAGGATTATTAAAATCATATGAATGTCCATTGAAATTCAATTGCTTAAATGCGACATGACCCAGAATAAACAGAATTATGAGTTTTTGACATTTCCTAAGTGTGTGGTCCAGGAGCTCTTAAGCATTCCTGAGAAATTTTTCAGAGAATCAGTGAGGTCAGAGCTGTCTTTATAATAACACTATGACACTGTTTAACCTTTAAAGGTTTTTCAATAGTGAAAAGTGGAGTTTTTCAGAGGCTATGTTTCTTAGTCCATTTGTCATTACTACAACTAAATAACAGAAGATGGGCAGGTTTGTAAAGAAAAGAGGTTTATTTAGTCCATAGTTTTGAAGGAGGAAAGTCTAAGATGAGACCTCTGATGATGGCTTACAGGCAGATAGTATCATGGCAGGAGTACATGTGGGAGGAACAGATCATAGCACAAGCCAGGAAGCCAAAAAGAGATTCATGATCAGGCCAGGCTTTCATAGCAACTTCATCTCATGAGAACTAACTCAGGGGTCCCATGAGAGCTACTTTAATACCATCTAAGGGCAGCAACCCCAATGACCTAAGGACCTCTCACTAGGCTCACTTCTTAAAGGTCCTTCCACCATACTTAGAACCAAGCCTCCAAAACATGAACCTTTGAGACATAAATCATGTTCAAACCATTGCACAATGTGATGTGTGATATCATAACAAACAGAATGTAAAAATAGATATGAGAATCCAGCTGTTTTAAAACATTTGCAAAACACTTTAAAGCATTAAGAGGTTTTGCAAAAATCTAAAATGATGTCACTCTTCTTAACAAATAAATTTTATTTGAAAAATAAATAAGATATAGAGTGTAAACCAGAACAGGGATGACAGCCTCAGAAATATGCCAAGTTCTCAAGATACCCGGCACTTGGCTGCTATGGTAAAAGGTATTATCTCAGAGAGCAGAGTTGTTCTTGGTTATCTCCATCCCTAATGGAACCTTGAAAACACGAAGTCTTCTTGGAAGGTCAGTCCTTCATGGGCTGAAGCCACTTTTTCATGCTCCCAGAATGGCAACCCTGATGGAAGTTGCACTGTATTTCCAGGGAGACATGCAACAGTCAAGATTGTAGACATGGGATACCCATGGCTGGAATAAAGCAGTCTTTTTGACCTCATAAAATTTCTTCTGGGACTCATTTAGTTTTGCTCCTACCTGTGGACTAAAGCAAAGATGGAATCTGGATGGGTTTACCAAACACAAATTTTTGGGTAAATTGGGTAAAGATCTAATTGTTGTTCACAGTTGTTTGGTTACTTTTAAAACTATCTACTCTGCTGCGAGGTAGGGAACACTTTAAAAAGAAGAGCATTGGGGCTGGAGCAGTAGTTTGACAGTTACAGCGCTTGCCTGGCATGCACAAGGACACCAGTTTGAACCCCAGCACCATGTACACAACAAAGTGTTAGAGCAATGAAAGCCATACTAAAAACTAAATAAAAAATGGATTCTCTCCCTCCCTCCCTCCCTCTCTCTCTCTCTCTGTCCCTCTCTCTCTCTCTCAAAAAAAAAAAAAAAAAAAGCATTGAGCCAAGTGCAGTGGTTCACACCCATAATCCCAGCAAGTAGGTAGGCTGAGACAGGAAGAAAATGAGTTCAAAGCCAGCCTCAGCAACTTAGCGAAGCCCTTAGTAACATAGCAAAACCCTGTGTCAAACTAAAATGGAAAAAGGACTAGGCATGTGGGGGTGTGGTTCAGTGGTTAAGCACCCCTGGGTTAAATCCCTAGTACCAAAAGTAAAAAATGAAATAAAGAGAAGAGCATTAAGTAAATATTCTCTAGAATCCAAAATTCTACCATCCTAAAAAAGGCATAGAAAAAAGTAACCTACAATTTCACAAATATGTTCAATTCTGGAAAAAAAAATTATTTTCTCTGAAACCTAATCAAACCCTTTATCCATAACATTCTTAACAGATTTTGTCTATTATAAAATATATACTCAGAGAATGGAAAAAACAAAATTTGTATAAACTTCCATTTAATAACTGTCTCTTACAAGATTGGGACCTTCCTGGAGAGGACAGAAATCATTTCTTAGACATTGCCGGCACTCAAAAGTATTTGATTAATAAATACAGTAATTAGTGAGTGCATTCACTCCTTAGTTCTTAGTAGAAAGCCAATGGTAGGCAATACCATGACATGGTAGGCCTATTAAACTCTAATAATTTTTTTAAGAGACAGTGAGAGAGAGAAAGATAAAGGTAGAGATGGAACCAATTTTATTTAGTTTTTCATGTGGCTTTCATTGCTCTGACACTTTATTGTATACATGGTGCTAGAGTTCAAACCCACATCCTTGAACATGCCAGGCAAGCATGGTAACCACTGACCCACCACTCCAGCCCCTACTCTAATAATTTTTATTTACTTATATTTTTATCTGTGTTCCCTTCAATGTGGTGATTATTCATTAAACTTACTTCTATACTGCAGTGGCTGATACAGCAAAGTACCAGATCCAAATTTCTGGGGACCTTTAAGAATAGTTTGATAGCAGTAAAAGTAGCAGCTAGAATGTGCAATAATTTTCTATTTTCATAGTTCTTTCAATACTCTTGTTTTACCAATTTATTCACTTAAGCAATTTTTGCTAGGAACTGATTACTTATCAGACACAGTTCTAGGAATATTGCATACAATAAGAAAAAAGAAAGACAACCCCCTCCATGACATTTGCATGCTTATAAGCAAACTATATGAAATAATGTGTAATTCTGGGGACTCATCATAGACACATAAAGTCCTCAGTATTATTACAAATAATTTTCACATGAGGAGGTAATGTCTAGAGGGGTTAAGTTAGCAGGTCCAAGAACTCTTAGTTTATCAAGGTCAGAAACAGAAGTCAAATCTAGTCTAATGATACCAAATCCTGATGTTATTTCCAGAGGCTATAACACCTCCTTATCACACGTTAAACACAAAGGAAAAAAAAGTGTATTTCACAATGTCTAAGTGATACTGGTTTTGCTTATACTATTCTCTACTTTTCTCTGAGGCTGCATTTTCTAAAAAAGGTGAAATAAGTGGAATTCATAAAACCTGGGAACTGAATCCAATTCATATCAAACTCATGCTTTAAATATATGTGTATATGTGATATATATATATGAGCAATTAATCATAAATACACAGCCTCATGAATTTTCATGAACTGAACATAACTTTCTAACCAGCATCAAAAAACATAACATTACTATTTTCTCAAAACCAATATGATGCCCACTACCAGTCTATATAATCTCTGAAAGGATAACCACTATTCTAACAGGTGAGATTAATTTTGTCCATTTTTTTCTCTTGGTTTTTAAAATTTTTTCTCCACATTTTTAATTGGTGCATTATAGCTATACATAATGATGGAATTTGTTGTTACATATTCATACATGCACACAATATAACAATAGTACTTGGCCACTATCACCAACTTTGTACATTCTGTGTTCTGAATAAGTGCATTAACGAGGATATACTGTTTCTTTTTTTAAGTTACTTTTTATTAAAATTATCTACATTTACCCATATTTTCTTTATAAATTTTTAATTTATATATAATCCCCTCATTATTTTTTCTTTTTTTTTTATTAGAAGAATATAGAAATACAGTTGAGGGGGAAACATTATCAAAACATTAGCAATCAATGGATATAAACTTTGTTATCGAGGGGAAAAGCCAGATCATGGATAACCACCTTGGATTTTACCTACTGCAGTTTCCCCCAGTACTCATGCGTTAAATGGGTAGTTCGTGGAGGAATGACATTGGCTTCTGGGATGGTTCCCCGATCTTCCCAATCTCCAGACTCCTATGAGTTCTTCATATACCCTCCCCCCTCCCCATCTCCCTTCCTATGCCTCCAAGTATCCTATAGAGCCATCCCCTAACACTCTGAAAGTCATTCAATTTGCAGTTTTGTTAGGTTAGCCGTCAGCCCTACTGCTTCCCCATATATGCTAGCATCAACAGATGAGAGAAACCATTTGGCCCTTGAGTCTCTGAGCTTGGGAGACTTCACTAAGCATAATTCTGTCCATCTCCATCCATTTGATTTCAAAAGACATAATATCATCCTCTCTAATGGCCGAGTAGTATTCCATAGTATATATGTACCAAAGCTTTTGTATTCACTCATGAAGTGAGGGGCATCTGGGTTGGTTCCATAATCTAGCTATAGTAAATTGAGC
>PVKS010027636.1:0-27295 GCA_004027875.1 Aplodontia rufa
CAGAATTCTTATACCTATGAAGAATATTTTTTATATATATGGCTACGGTATATACAGTGACATTTATAACCACTTGGAATTTGCCTTGCTTTATCTTAGTTCCAATGTTTCCCCTTCTCCTCCTCTCCTATCATCCCTTGTTATTCTTCAAAATATTTGACAGTGGGATTAAACATTTACGTTTTTGTATAGATATGCAGCATAGCTTGTTCAAATATCTTATGAAGTATCTTGCAACTGCTTCTCAAAAATATTAAAATTTTGCATTTTTGTTCTATGGATCTAATACATAAGTTTGACTATTTTATTCCCAAGCCTGGGTTTAGGTCCAGCCTCCACAGATGAGGGATACCATTCAGCCCTTGACTCTGTGTTTGACTAACTTTGCTTAGCATGGTTTCTTCCAATGCCATCCATTTACCTTCAGTAGATGCAATATCATTGTTTCTAATAGCTGAGTAGAACTCCACTGTATATCTATACCAGAGCTTTTGGATCCATTCATCTAGTGAGGGGCATCTGGGTTGGTCGCATAATTTAGCTATTGTAAATTCAGCTGCTGTGAACATGGATTTTGCTGTGTCGCTGTAATGTGCTGATTCTAACTCCTCTGGGGAAATACCCAGAAGAGGGATAGCTGGGTCTTATGGTGGATCCAACCCTGATTTTTTCAAGAGTCTCCACACTGCTTTCCAGAGTGGCTGGACCAGTCTGCATTTCCACCAACTGTGTTCTGGTGTTCCTATCTCCCCCACAACCCCTCCAGCATTTGTTGTTATTTGAATTCTTCATCTTTGCCGGCTGACTGGAGTGAGGTGAAACCTTAAGGTAGTTTTGATTTGCAATTCTCCCATTGCTAGTGATTTAGAACACTTTCTCATGTATTCATTGGCTTGCTCAATGTCCTCTGTTGAGAAGTTTCTGTTTTTAGCTCTCTGGCCCATTTATTGATTGGATTGTTTGTGTTTTCAGTAAAATTTATTTTAATAAAAAAGTTCAACAGTATTTTATTTCTTCTTTGCACTTGGTTATTTCCTTGATGTTTTGTAATGAGCAGTTTTAATTATAGAAAATTTGGGACTAGAGTGGTGGTGCACAAGGATGCTGGTTTGAACCCCACCACCATGTACATAATGAAGTGTTGTAACAATGATAGCCATATGAGAAACTAAATAAAATTGATAGTCTCTCTCTCTCTCTCTCTCTCTCTTAAAAAAAAAAAAAACAACTCAGGGCTGGAGCATTGACTTGGCAGGTATGGTGTTCACCCGGCAAACCCCAGCACCCACGTACACAACGAAGTGTCAGAGCAGTGAAAGCCATGTGAAAAATGCAGTAAAAATTGATATTCTCTCTCTCTCTCTCTCTGTCTCTCTCTCTCTCACATTGTACTTTTCTCTTAAAAAAAAAAAACTCTAATTATAGAAAACTTGTAAAACTCAGTAAAGCTTATAGAAGTGTCATCAGATCATCCTAAATCTCATCACTTAGCAATAATTGCTATTAAACTATTGTATTTGCTTTCAGGATTTGTAGTGTACCTAGAAAACTATTTATAAATCTTATGTTCAAAAAATAAACTTCAGGACTGGAGCAGTGACTCAGTGGTTAGAGTGCTTGTGTACATGGTGCTGGGGTTTGAATTTGCGTACTTGTGCATGCCAGGCAAGCGCCATAACCGCTGAGCCACTGCGTCAGCCTCTGTATTCATTATTTTGCCCTTTGGATTTTTAACTAATTTGGAAGCACCATATTTCTTAGTAGAGTAGTCCGTTCTGTTCCTGAATATCTACTTAAGCTAGTAAAATAAGCGGCGATAGGTAATTCAATTAATTGTATGCTCATTATGATGAAACTGGTGTGTTAAAACTTGGAGCTCTACACAAAATCATTTTCTTTGGGTGTATTTACAAGGAAAGTTGCTCATGTGTGCTAATCTAATTTCCTTGCTGTATGTATCATTTGATCATACAAATAAAAATAGCTTTTTTTGTTATCTATGTAAAGTCTCTGTGTGGTAGGGGGTCATTATTTTGCTTTTTTGAGACAGGACCTTGCTAAGTTGCCAAGACCAGCCTTGAACTGTGATCCTGTTTGTTTAGGGCCTGACTAAATTGGTGAGACTGGCTTTGAACTTGGGATCCTCCTGACTCAGCCTCCCCAGTTGCAGAGATTACAAGTGTGTGCCACTGCACCTGGCCCAACTTGGGATATATTTTAAGTAATTTATATGGGGACTGAAAATGTTATTTGGAAGAATTTTTTGTAGAATCTTTTGCATGATGGCAGGTGGTTGAGTGTATGTTTGTTCTTTTTGTTTGCTTTCTTTTTCTTTTTTTTTTTTTTTAAACTATTATCTGACTGCTTGCTGTCTCTAAATCCTGAAGCAGGTAGATGCTCCTAGACTAAATGATTAAACCTGATTACTTTCTTTTTTAAGGTCTTGGGAGTTTTTTGTTTTTTTTTTTTTTAAAGGAGGAAGGGACTAAGAGAAAGAGAGAGAGAATCAATTTTACTTAGTTTTTGATGTGACTTTCTTTGCTCCAACACTTTGTTGTATACAAGGTGCTGGGGTTTGAACCCGCCTCGTTGCGCATGCCAGGCAAGCTCCATAACTGCTGAGCAGCCACTCCAGCCCTGGGCATTTTTTAAATAGCCTTTTTAATAACTGTTTTGAGTAAGACTAGTAGACTTAGACTAATGTTTGCATCCTGGCTCTGCTATTCCCTGGCTTTTACAATTTTGAGTCAACTAATCCATATCTTTGTTTTCTTTTCTGTAAAAAGAGGATAACATTGGTGCTTACTTTGTAGGTCTGTTGTGAGAAATAAATGAGATAATAGGTGAAATATTCTATTTGTAGAGTGCCCAAATGACACAAAGCAAATACTTAAATGTTAGCTTTTATTATTATAGTCTAGGGGTTAGTAAATGTTTTCTGTAAAGGGCCAGATGGTGAGTCTTTCAGGCTTTGAAGACCATACAGTCTCTACTCAACTGCCTTTACAGTATGCACACAACCATAGACACTAAGTTGATGACTGACCTAAGCTGTTTTCCAATAAATCTCTTCATAAAAGCAGTTTGCCATATTAGATCTGTAGTCTCTAGTTTGATGACCCATGCTTAGGACTAGTAAAACAAAAGCATGGAAAATAGAATTCATTATAGCTCTTCTGTGAAATTAATCATCAAGAGAGTTTAGATTAAGGGGGCTGTAGTGGTGGCCCAGTGGTTGCAGCACTTGCCGGGCATGCGCGAGGATGCAGGTTCAAACCCCAGCACCATGTACACAACAAAGTGTTGGAACAACAAAAGCTACATGAAAAACTGAATAAAATTGATTCTCCCTCTTTCTCTCTCTCTCACTGTCCCTCTCTCTTGCTGGTCACAACTAAGCATTGTTTAAGAAACTTAAAATACGCCTTAAAGAAGAAGGAAGTTCTGCAATATGTGACAATATGGATGAATCTGGAGGAAGCTATATTAAATGAAATGAATGAGTCATGTAGGGACAAATACTCGATGATTCCATATATATGAGGTTTCTTAAATAGTCAAACTTGTAGAAAGAAAGTAGAATGGAGGTTGCCGGGGCCATGGGAAGAGAGAAATGGGGACTTACTATTCAGCAGATATAAAGTTTCAGTTATGCAAGATGAATAAGATTTTCTATATAGTGTTGTGCCTGTAGTTACCAATACTATGTTGTACACTTAAATTTTTGTTAAAAGGGTAGATCATATGTTAAATGTTCCTAGTGCACATTTTTCTTTTTCTTTTTATTACATACATCTTTTTTTTTGAGAAATGACTTAGGAATTAAGCATTTTGGGGAGGAAGGGCGGTAACATTTCAGAGTCTAATATGTTTTATTTAAGAGAGAGAATCAACCTTACTTAGTTTAGTTTTCCATCTGGCCTTTGTTTCTCAAACACTTAGCTGTGTATGTGGTGCTGGGACTTGAACCTGGGTCTTCATGCGTGCAAGGCAAATGCTTCAACTGCTGAGCCACCGCTCCAGTCCTCCAATGTGTTTTTATTCTACTTCCATCTCCTTCCCTGGGTTCTTGATAAGATAATAAATTTCAAGTGGTCAGAGTATGGGGAACAGATCAGGCACTGACAGTTTTGTGGTAACTGCGTTGGAACGTTTGGTAGACTTGAAGCTTTGTGTGCATGGCAAACCCCCCTTTTTTGCTTGAATTATTTGTTTGTCTGGAGTGACTCATGATGTGGCAGCTGAAGCTCCCCAAGCTGTTCTTTGTATCACAGTGCAGATTAGTGGATAATATAAACACACTCCTGTATCCCATGAACATCTTACCTTGGAACTTCTGGGATGGCCTTTTCATTTTACTTTTATCATTCTGCTATTTCTCTATTAGCCTGTTGACAGTTACAGTTTTTTAGGAGGGAGTGAAAGAAGAGAATCAAATTTATTTATTTTTATTTTTTCATCTGGTTTTTGTTTTTCTGATGCTTGGTTGTGGATATGATCCTGGGGCGCACATGCCCAGCAAGCTCTGTAACCTCTGAGCCACTGCTCCAGCCCCTAAGATGATACCTTTTAGCCTGGAAGTGTTTGCATCAGATTTATATATGTAAAAGCTCTCCAGCTTTTAATTATGGATGGGGTAATAACTACCTCAGTAATGTGAGAATGCTTAAAGTGCTAAGAAAATTTTAGGTATGATTCTTATTGGATAACCATCTTTCAAACTTTCTTTTTCAGAAACCGATTTAGCAGGACAGAAAGAACATAGAAACCAGACACCTGCTCCAGCTACAACTCAAACTTCTGCCCCTTCTAAGTACCACCGAACTAGGTCTGGAGGAGCCAGGGATGAGCGATACCGATCAGGTGAGAAGGAACTGCAGAATTACCAACTCAGGAGTTTTTACTGACTATAGTGTAAACTGTGTATCCTGAGAATTTCTAATATTTGTTTTGATTTTTTTTCCATACAAGGTCTATATTAATTCGTTTATCAGCCATTTATTTAGTACCTACTATATGTCAGGTGTAGTAGATACTCAATATTTGGTGGTAATAAAGCAACTTATGAGACCATTTCTTCCCTTAAGGAATTAAAGAGCCAGAGCCAGGCATAGTGGTGCATCCCTATAATGCCAGTTATTCTAGTGGTTGAGGCAAGAGAATCACAAGTCTGAGGCCAGCCTGGGCAACTTAGACCCTGCCTCAATTTAAAAAATAAAAAGAGCTGGGAATATAGCTCAGTGGTATAGAGCCCTGGGTTCCATCCCTAGTACAAGGGAGTAGGGGTGGGAAGAAGAAGAGAAAGTAGAGGGTTAGGTCATGTGGGATGGTACTGTGAGAGCTCAGATGCATACATATGTAAAATTTTATATATGGGATATAACTAAGAGGCAGAATACTCCTGGGTTCAATTCCCAGTATCCCAACAAATAAATACAGAGTTAGTTAGGGAAATAGCACCAGAATTTAGAAAGATTACTGGAAACCAGATCTTTAGTGTCATTCAGGGTTTTGCACATCAGTAACCTAATGAGACTTTTGTTTGTTCTAGTAGCTCAAATCCAGCTGCAGAGTACATGCTTAACCATTGCTGTGTCCCAGTGCTAAGTAGATATTTTAGAGAAAGGGAGGATAGCAGTAATTATTAATTAAGCATGGATTAGAGGGAGATAAGACTGGAAGTAACAAAGCATATCGGGAGCTCCCGTTTGTTGCCAGGTACCCAAGTCTGAATTCCTAAGTTTTCAGTGTCGTCTCTCTCTCTTTAGGCTGGGCCCAGGTCCAGAAGCAGCATGTTCTAACCAGTCCAGAAGGGTTTTAACCTTTACAGCTCTTATCTCTGGCCTTCTGGGAGATTTTGTGTTTTTCCCCCAGGTTTTCTTTTTTCTTTGTTTGTTATTGCACACAATAAGAGGATTAGTAGGGAACCAAAAAGATTATTCTCTGTGTCTTGTGTCCAAGATGATCATATGTGGAAAAAAAGCTTTATGAGCTTATTTAATACTATAAAGTTTTGATGATCAAGTACAAAAACCCACCTGTGATCTCTAGCCCCTGCTCTTCTGCACCAATTCATTCCAATTATAAGAGAGTTTGCGAATCAAATGCTTGTCAGAAGGCTATGGAGACAAGGTTATGCAAGGGTACTGATGATGGGAGTTTTCTCACTAGGACATGTTTGCATATGGAGGGAGATACTTTTGAGAAATAGGCCAGAAAATTAAGTGAGGGGATTTTGTAGGAAAGAAAAGATGTTTTTTTTTTTTTTAATTTTATTTTTTTAGGGAGAGAGGGACAGTGAAAGAGAGAAAGAATCCTTGCATGCCAGGCAAGCACCGTAACTGTTGAGCACTGCTCCAGCCCAGAAAAGATGTTTAAAACAAAAACAAAAACAAAAACAAAAACCTGGAAGATACTGAAAGTTATAAGAGTATTGTAATACTCTTAATGAGTGGGAACATGAAAGAAGCATGGAAGCATTGAGTTTTGATGGAAAACCATACTTTTCTATATAGGAGTCTCTCAACTAAACAGTAAATGAAAGATCAGCAAATTGGAAAGATTGATGCGTGGAAGAATGCTGGCCTCTCTGCAACCAATTATAGTTGCAGAGTTGGAACAAATAAGTTGCAGAGGTAGATGTTAGTTTAACTTCCACTTCTCTGATATTCTAGTCATGGGAAGGGTTGTATTTACGTATTACATGCAAAAAATAGGTTAAGAACTTAGTATATGTTTCATGGAACTTTCCAGACTTTAGAAAAAAAGTGATGGGTAGACAAGTTTGTTTATTTGTGTGTGTGTGTGTGTGTGTGTATGGTTTTTGGTTTTGTTTTTTTTTTTTTTTTTTTTTTTTTTAAGAGAGAGAAAGAATCAATTTTATTTATTTTTTCATCTGGTTTTTGTTTCTCCGACACTTGGTTGTGTATGTGGTGCTGGGATTCAAACCCAGGTCCTTGCAAATGCCAGGCAAGTGCTCTCTCTAAAGCTGAGCCACCACTGCAGCCCCAGAAGTATTTAATGATAATGCCCAAGAGTGTAACTAGAAAATTTTCTTTTAGTTAGTGGGCACTTACATCTACAATGTGTCAAATCATCGTAGTGAAATCTAAATAAGTTTACTGTTTCATGTTTCAGACACAGTTGTAGGCTTTATTTAGAGTTTAGATCATCTGACCTGATTCAGGTTTTTTCTGTTCTTTTCTTTCTGTTTTCCCCCCCTTGGCACCAGAGGTAGAGCCCAGGATCTCACACTTGCTAGTGCAAGTGCCTTAACAGTGACCTATATTCCCAGCCTTTTTTATTTTATTTTGAGATGGGGTCTTCCCTGATTCTGTTCTTTGTGCTTAGCCAAAAGGGATCTTACATTTAAAATATGCTACCTAACTTCAGTTTCCCGCACAGCAAGGCACCTTTATACACTTAGGTGCTGTAGCCTCAAGTGTAGAAAACACAATTAATGCTTAAGATAGAAATCAATCTTGTTTTAAGTCATTATGACTACTTCTTTGATGTTGATCTCTTGAGAAATTAGCTATTCCATTGAAAAACACAAAAGAAAAACAAAAAAGGACTTTCAGGGAATATTTTTACTACCTTGTTCAGCTGAAAAATTAGTGTTGAAAAATGATTCCCAGCTTTCACATGCTTCTGGCAAAGAAGTCCAAAGTCAGCTTTGTCTGGAGACCAAACTTCAAAAGCAATTTCTTTATCAAAGATGCAGATGAATTGTTTGCTGGTGAATGAGTCTTAAAGGCTGCCCGATCTAATCAATAAGAGTCTGTGCTAATAGAGTGTGAATGTCTTCTTTGATGTTGGCATATGGGCAAAAGTAGTTTGATTTGTTTTATGATTTGATTCTATAAATCCTTGTGGTATGGAAGAACATGCTCAGTAATTATTAATTATCCAAATATTACAGGCCTCCTAAAGCTTTATCAGTGGAATAATTTCCAAGCTTTTGAAGTTTGTTGTGACATGTTTCATATCACATGTTAAAATGTTTTTGAAAATATACTATTTTTCTTTTTCTTTCTTTCTTTCTTTTTTTTTTTTAAAGAGAGACAGGGTCAGTGAGAGAGAGAAACAGAGAATCAAGTTTATTTAGTTTTTCATGTTACCTTCATTGCTCTGACACCGTTGTATACATGGGCTGGGGTTTGAACCTAGGTCCTCAATGCATACCAGGCAAGCACCATAACCACTGAGCCACCGCTCCAGCCCGGGAATGTACTGTTTTTAATTGAATCATGTGTGAGCATTTGATTTGCTGCAGTACGTTATTGAAAAAGTGTTTTTTCTCAGTATAATTGTTAATCATTTATTTTCCAAGAACGCTAAAACCATATTTATTATAAAAAGTATACCGTTGACACTTTAACATATCTGAACTCAGGATATTTTTTCTATAAGATAGCACCGTAAATTCAGTAAAATATGGCAATCTTGAGTCAACTAAGTAAATGTTAGGGCAATTAAATGGTTTACTAAATGGCTCAGTGTAAGTCAGTACTGTGGTCTTAAGAGTAATAGCTCAGAACTTTGGCAATATATTAAAACTTAAAACATTATACTCTTTAACTTGGAAATACTAGGAATTTATTTTATGCAGATACCAACAAATTTACATGAGGCTGTTTATTGTTTAAAATAATACAGTAATATAGTGGTTATATAAGTTATAAGTATGTGTACATAGTGTGGAATGTTAGGAAAGCTGATCTCTCTCTCCCTCTCTCTCTCTCTCTTTTTTTTTCCTGTACTAGGAGCCTAATCCAGGGTGTCACATATGTTAGGCAGGCACTGTATCACTGAGCTACATCCCTAGCCCTGGGAAAGCTGATTAAAAAGAAAAAATTAGGTAGATCTATTTGTACAGCTATAGAAGGAAGTTCAGAATACAGTTTTTAAGTAAAAAAGGCAAGACAATGTGTAGTATGTGATCTGATTTTTGTAAATACTGGTACATTTAGTATGTAAAGATACTAACCTTCTCCCCCAAAATACCACCAGCTACTGAAGTGGGAGCTTAGTATATAATGTAGATAGCATTGCAAATCACCAGGGCAAAAAGTACTCTTTTTAATGGTACTAACACAGCTAGGAAAAGATAGATCCTTACTTTACATTATATATACATGGGTAAACACCAAATAGATCTGACATCTATTTTAAAAAATGAAATCCTATAAGCACCAAAGGAAAACATCAGTGAATTTTTCTACAATCCAGGCTTATAAACGACCTTATGGAAAGGATTTCTAGCTGAGACTCAGTTCGGTTGTAAAAAAAAAAAAACACAAGTTTATCCTCGTGATTGTGTGTGTGTCTAAGTCAATAAGATAGCAAAAGAGAGGCAGGCAGGAAGGGAGGGAGGTAGATATGGGATCTTACTATGTTGCCCAACCTTGTCTTGAACTTCTGGACTTAGCCCTTGGAGAAGCTGGGAATATTGGTGCATACACTACACCCCGTTCCTTTTGACAGCCCTCCCTTCTTTGGTACTGTGGATCAAGCCCACCATTCCCTTGCACATGCTAAGCAAGTGCTCTTCCACTGAGCTACATCCCTAGCCTCTTGATATTTTTAAGTGTACACTACAGTATTGTTAACTATAAGCACAGTGTTGTATAAAAACCATTAGAAGTTTTTAATCTTGCATGACTAAAACTTTACTACCATTAAAAAGCAACTCCCCAGAAAGTACAGAAAGTACCTGAAAAAATAAACTTGCACTTATGTTTTAAAAAAAAAATAAAAATAAAAAGCAACTCCTCATTTTCTCCCTCCTCATAGCCTTCAACAACCACCATTCTACTTTGTTTTTCTATGAGTTTTATTACTGTGAGAGTCATGTACCATTTGTCTTTTCATGTTTTCTCAAGGTTCAGCCAAGTTGTAGTATATGATAGAATTCCCTTTTTAAGAATGAATAGTATTCATTTGTACTTACATGCCACAGATTTTTTTAACACTTCAACTCTGATGGGTATTCAGGTTGCTTCCATGTCTTAGTTACCATGAATAATAGTGTAGTGACATGGGGATGTTAATTGCTCTTCAGAATCCTATTTTCAGTTCTTTTGGACATATGCCCAAAATTAAGAGTGCTGGGTCATGTGGTAGATCTATTTTTTATTTTATTTTATTTTTTTTTTAAGAAAGAGGAACAGTGAGAAAGAATCAATTTTTATTAAGTTTTTCATGTGGCCTCTGTTGCTCTGACACTTTGTTGTGTACATGGTGCTGGGGTTTGAACCCACGTACTTACGCATGCCAGGCAAGTGCCTTAACGCTGAGCCACCGCTCCAGCCCCTATTTTTGGTTTTTTGAGGAAATCCCATATTGTTTTCCATAAAAGATGCACTATTTTACAGTCATATCAGCAGTGTACAGAAGTTCCATTTTCACTACATCCTCACTAACACTTGTCATTTTCTCTTCTTGATTATTTCATTAAAAATTAAAAATTATAGGGGCTGGAGTGGTGGCTCAGTGCTATTGTGCTTGCCCAGCATGCACAAGGACCTGGGTTCAAACTCTGGCACCACATACACAACTAAGTGTTGGAGCAACGAAACCCAGATGAAAAATTAAATAGTCGAGTCTTTCTTTCTCTCTCACTCTTCCTCTCTCACTCTTTTTTTTAAGAGAGAGGGACAGAGAGAGAGGAAGAGAGTATTAATTTTATTAAGTTTTTCATGTTTTCATTGCTCCACACTTAGTTGTGTATGTGGTGTTGGGGTTTGAACCCGTGTTCTTGTGCATACCAGGCAATCACCTTAACTACTGAGCCACCACACCAGCCCCCCCATCTCTCACTCTTTAAAAAAAAAAAAAATTATAGTGGCTGTCCCAACAGGTGTGAAGTGTTAGTTCCTTGTGAAATTGATTTACATTTACCTGATAGTGATGTTGACTATCTTTGGAAAAAATGGCTCGTCAAGTCTGTTAGTCATCTTTCCAATGCTGCGTCGAAATACCCGAAAAAATCAACTTTTAAAGAGAGATTTATTTCAGTTTCCGAGGCTTCAGCAAATGGTTGCTTGGCTCTGTTGCCTTTGGGCCTGTGATGAGGCCATATATTATGATGATAGGCAGCATATTACAAAGGAGGCCAGTCACCTTGTGGTGGCTAAGAAGCAGACAGGGAAGGAGCCAGGGTCCCAATATCCCCTTAAGAGAGAACACTCCCCCAGGGGCCTAATTTCTTTTCACTAGGCCCCATCTCCTAAAGATTCCACCACACCCCAATAGCACAAACTTCTGGGGACTAGGCCATTAGCACATGAACTTTTGGGGGAATATATAAGATTCAAAACACAACAAAGTCCTTTGCCTTTTTTTTTTTTTTTTTTTTGACTGCGGGGTGGGGCAGGGATTGAACCTAGGGTTGCTTAACCTCTGAGCTACATCCCCAGCCCTTTTTATTTTTTTATTTTGAGACAGGTTCTTGCTAAGTTGCTGAGGCTGGCTTTGAACTTACAATCCTTCTGCCTTAGCCTCCCGAGCCACTGGGATTACAGATGAGCACCACTGCACCCAGCTCCTTTGCCCATTTTTCATTTCTTTTCCTTGTCTTTCTTTCTTTTTTTTTTTTTTTTTAAGAGAGAGAAGGAGAAAAAGAGAATGAATTTTATTTAGATTTTCATCTGGTTTTTGTTTTTCCAACACATAGTTGTGTATATGGTGCTGGGGTTCAAACCCGGATCCTTGCAATGCCAGGCAAGTGCCCTACAGCTGAGCCACCGCTCCAACACCTCCTTTGCCTGTTTTTAAAATTGGGTTATTTTTGTTGTTGTTCAGTAGTAGAAATTATTTTTCTTCTTCTTCTTTAAACAGAGGAAGAGAGAATCAGTTTTATTTATTTTTTCATCTGGCCTTTGTTTCTCCAACACTTAGTTGTGTACGTGGTGCTGGGGTTTGAACCTAGGCCCTTGTGCATGCCAGGCAAGTGCTCAAACTGCTGAGCCACTGCTCCAGCCCTTAGAAATTCTTTATGTATCCTAAGTTCTAACTTATCTGATACGCAATTTGAGATTATTTTCTTCCATTGTGTAGCTTGCCTTTTTTTCCTTTCTTGACTATTTCCTTTGCTGTGCAGAATTTTTTAGTTTGATAAAATTCCATTTGTCTGTTTTTCCTTTTGGTTCCTGTGCTTTTGGGGTCATATCCAAGAGATCATTGCCCATTTCAACAAAAGGAATCTTTCCTCCTACGTTTTCTTCTAGTTTAATTTCAGGTCTTACTTGTAGGTCTCTAATCCATTTTGAGTTAATTTTTGTTCTGTGGTGTAAGATAAGGGTTCATCTTAATTACTTTGAATGCAAATATGTAGTTTGAATAACACTATTGAAGAAACTATCCTATCCCCATTGTGTAGTCTTGGCATCCTTGATGAAGATTATTTGACCGTATATTCTAGAGTTTGTTTCTGGGCGCTGTTCTGTTCTTTGGTACCATACTATTTTGATTACTATAACTTTGTGGTCATGGTTATACCTCCCTGAATGTTCCTGATCTTGTCTGATTACTATAACTTTAAAATGAAGATGTGTAAGGCCCCCAGCTTTGTTCCTTTTTCTCAAGATTATTTTTGCTGTTTGGGGTCTACTGAGATTTCATTCTGCTAAGAATTTCAATAGAATTTTGAAAAGGATTGCCTTGAAT
This sequence comes from Aplodontia rufa, assembly GCA_004027875.1. Classification (NCBI taxonomy): domain Eukaryota; kingdom Metazoa; phylum Chordata; class Mammalia; order Rodentia; family Aplodontiidae; genus Aplodontia; species Aplodontia rufa. The sequence goes on from PVKS010027636.1 coordinate 12,670, forward strand.
CTGGTTTGATTTGGGTGTGGACATTTTAACCTGTTAAATTCCAAGTTTTCAGTCCTTTGAATATTGAAGTGAAATTGACACAGATATGTTGAAATAGGTTGGAAATCGTAATCGAAAACTTTTGTATCTATTATGATTTTTAAGAATGAAAATATAGATTGTCTTATAATTAGGGTACTGAGACAATATATAGTATCTTTTACATATATATAAACTGTCCTGTAAATAGGATATTAGACAAATATGATATCCTTTCATCTGTTGCACAATATGTAATAAACGAGTGACTTTCATGACCTGTTCAACAATTATTTTGGGTAAAAAAGAGCAAAACACTTCAAGGGGTTACATTATTATATTTTTGACAGTATTTTGTTTTTTGCATGACGTGGCTTGTTTCGACATTGTCGTTATTCTTGGCCTTTTGAGAATAATATGCCTTCTCGTGTCAGATCTAGTATCATTTTAGACAGTAATAGATCTGGAAGTGTTACACTTTCTTCTTCCACCTGATGGTTTCTATGCCATTGTTTTGTGTGTGCTGAGCAGATGTCTCTTGAAATCCAATTAATTTATGAGATTTTTTTGTCTTGTTCACAAATTTGTGAATAATACCTGAATTTATTATACAAATATCAATTATTCAAGAGAACATAGGCCAGTGTCATTTTTTTTACCACTAATGAATGAGTAGAATATTTGGACCAACAATCATATTTATCCATTTCACCATTGAAATTGTTAGAAGTATCCAGTACCTTTGGTTGAAGCACATTGGCTCTCTGTTTCTTTTTTTCCCCTCACTGAATGACCCTCTTGCTTATTTTTTCAATAGTGTTCTCAGTTTCAGAAGACACTTGTTTAGTCTGTTTTCCTTCATGGTGCCTATAGTTTGAGATTCTGTCTCAAAATAAAATAAATAGATGAAAAAGGCTGGGGATATAAATCAGTGTTGGAGCCACTCTGGATTCAATCCCTAATATGGAGGGTGAAAGTGGCAGGAACCCCACCAGAGTCTGTGGATTCTCAGCCACTTCAAACATTTAGAAAACTACCTTGCTCTCAGTGCCTTCGCTATATCCATTGAGCCATACCCCCAGTCCTGAGAAAGCAATTTTGAAACAATGTTAGTGTATTACTTACTGCATTAAGTCAACAAGTAAAATAAAATATTGAGATTATTGTGAACCAGATTTCTTACTGTTAGAGAAGGAAGTTACAAATGGAAAGGGGGAAATTAGAATGAATTTTGTGTTGTTGCATTGGAATTAGAATAATAGTATGAGCTCACTGTTTTCTGTATTGATATGCATAAAAGTAGATTTTTGTGTAAATGCTTATTTATATTCCGTTATACTTAGAAAAGACTTAGAATTTAAAATACCCCAGGAGAACTGAGTACCCCTATTTTGATGCTCTTGGTTTCTGAATACCATATATTTTCCATTAAAAGGAGATAGTACTGTTAGGAAAGATATATTTAATTCCAGGGTTGGAGCAGGGAACCTAGAATGATGAATGAAGAATGAATGAATGAAAGAAAGAAAGAAAGAAGGAAAGAAAGAAAGAAAGAAAGAAAGAAAGAAAGAATGAAAGAATATCTATCTACCTATCAGTACTGGGAATCAAACCCAAGACTGTGCATGCTAAGCAAGTACTCTGCCACTGAGCTACATTCCCAACACTTTAAATTTTAAGTTGCCCATACTGGCCTTGAGTTTTCAATCCTCCTGCCTCAGCTACCAGAGTAGCTGGTATTACAAGTGTGTGCCATTGTGCACAGCTTGATTTTTTTTTTTTTTTTTTTTTTTATGGACACCAGACTTTGTACATGATAGGAAAGCACTCTTCACTGAGCTATATCCCCAGACCTTTTTTTTCTCTCTCTCCAAAAAGAGAGAGAGGAATAGTGAGAGAGAAAGAGAGAACCAATTTTATTTGTTTTTTTATGTGGCTTATGTTGGTCTGACACTTGGTTCTGTACCTGGTGCTGGGTTTTGAATCCAAGTCCTCACGCATGCCTGGTGAGCTCCACAACCGCTGAGCTACTGCTCCAGCCTCTCCCCAGACCTTTTAAATTTTTTTTATTTTGAGACAGGATCTTGCTAAATTATGGCACCCAGCTAGCAGGTACCATGTTAACCAATCAAAATTGCTGTCACCAGTAATTGGGTAGATGCTTCCTGATATCATGTTTTGAAAAAGAAACATTTCTTTTACGATATCCCTGCCAAAATGCAAAACGTGAAAGTAATTATGAGGAAATATCAAAGAAATGCAAATTAAGGAATGTTTTACAAGTAATTAATTTGCACAAAAATGTCAAGTAATAAAAGACAGAAAACTGACACTGTGGTAGATTATTGAATAAAAAAGAGGACAGTTAAATATAATGTACGATCCTGTATCAGATCTTTGATTAGGAGAAAAGGGAGAAAAAGCTAGGACATTATTGGGACAATTGGCTAACTTGAAATATGGGTTGTGAGTTAGATAATAGTATCGGTGATGGAATTCTGGATTTTGATAAATGCACTGTGGTTATGTTAGAAAAAAATCTTTATTCTAAGGAAATATATATTGAAGTATTTCTAGAATAAGAAATGCTTATACTTGATTTTAGCAATTCTTGTTGTTAGTCTTAAGGAAATGGTTATATATGTGTACTAAGGTAAAAATACAGATTCCATGAATTGAAACAATAATATTTAATATTAAGGGGTTGCTTAAATGATGACACATTTTTACAGTGAAATACTATAGAGCCCTTTAAAATTATGTTGTAACTGTATTTACACAGTATGATGTTTCTAATTGTATTAATGGATTTTCTTGGTTGCAAGAAACAGATGCCAACTCAAGCCACCTATTAAATAGCTAGGGGTAGGTCACAGAAGCAAATAGAGCAACTGAGAAAATCCCTAGAAAGGGTGAGAGAACTCTGGGGATCTCACCTTGAAGTTTAAAGCCTTCCTTCTTTCTAGGGCACTGTTATTAATGTGACTCTGCCCTAGGGCCTGCAGATCCTGATTCAGTTTAAATTCTCTAAAGAAGAATCTGATTGGTCCATCTCTTCTAAGCGCACAGTTACATTCAGAGAGAGGCCTGGAAGGAAGGATGGGTAGCATGTAGACTGAGGCCATTCCTAAACAAGAAATTGTTATGAACTGAGAAAGCCACTTTGATTGTTACCTATTTCAGTTGGTTGTTATCCTACCTCTCAGTAGGACTTTATAAGGGGTTTTTTTTTTTTTTACAGCAGAATACAAAGTACTGTATACAATATGGCATTGTTTTGTAGGAATACAGAGTGAATTTACAGTGGGAATGGAGAATCAAGAATTTTGTTTGGATATGTTAGTTCTGAGATTCTTATTAGCAGGCAGAGCAAGTAGAGTTGAATTCTATTGTTGCCAAAGTGGCAAACAAGTAACATCTGTCCTTATATTTTTCTAGATCAAAATCATCCCTTGTGTTCCTGTGGCATAGAACTGAGGGGTCTCAACCAAGTTTTCTTTCAGACAGTTAAGCAAACACTAAGCTTCTTATTTTTGAAAAATAATGAGTCTCCTCTAGGCACCTGCACAGCATTCATTTCACTTAGAGGTGGGATTTGCTCTTGGCATAGATGCATGTTAGACTGTACTCCCTCACCCCCTCCGCCACCCCCCATCTTGGTCAACTTCTTGTCTGGTATGTCAGTCACATAATCATTCTGGATTCATTTTTTCCTTTGTGAATTTATCCTCAAATTCTTTTGTTTCTATTTTTGGTTTCTATTTTTAATTGGTGTAAATTAAAAGATAAGTAAAAATCACCTACACATCCCCTTTATGTTTTTTAAAAGTTGAGGCAGTGATAGTTCAATCCATGTTGGGAAACATGTTACAAGCTAGGATAAATCAAATAAATGCAACTGTTTGATTTTTCAGATATACACACAGAAGCAGTTCAGGCTGCATTGGCAAAACATAAGGAACAGAAAATGGCTCTGCCCATGCCCACCAAAAGGAGGTCCACATTTGTCCAGTCTCCTGCAGATGCTTGTACACCTCCTGGTAAGCAATAAAAACCTTTTCTCTCTGTCAGTTATTATCTTGATGTTCTTGAAGTAAGTTCTGCCTTTTCTTCCTGTAGTAGAAGCTGGAACTCACTCTGCATCATCAAAAGTATGTAAGTGCATACTCTGAAGGTGGCAAGTTTTGATTATCACCTTGTAAATAACACACAAAAAGAAGCCTTAGAGTAAAGCTGTTAAAAAAGAAACAAACAAAAAAGTAACTTTTGTTCTAAATTTCCTTTTTAACCCCCAAACTCATGTAGTCATAAATATATAGGTCAGGGCCCTACTGTGATTCAGTATGTTTTCATGGACACCCAAAAAATAACCCTTAGTCATATATTACTCATTTATTCTCCTAAATCAGATTCTTCTTTTCTGCAGCATAGTAATGGATATAAGAGGGTACTCAAGTGGATTTGTAATAATGTGTGTGAATATATTTATATACATTTCTATTTTGTTAAGAATCTACTTTTTTTTATCCTGAGATCAGTGGGAACTCGTATCTTTATCCCTATTCCCTCCCACCAGTCTTGTGAAATGTTTACTCTCCCCTCAGGTAAATTTTAAGAGTTACAGCTTTCTATTTGATCAACAATTGAAACAACCTTAAATTGTCTTGTCTGTTTAGAATAATTTGCCACAGTTTAAACAATAACAACAAAAAAAAACAACTTGTTTTTAGATCAAATCCCAGACAAGATCTTCATATAGGTGTCTAAAACTTAACATAGTAAATCTACTTCAGAGTCTCAATATAGTATTTGTCTTTATACTGTCATATTACTGCTAATGAAATTTGGGGGGAATTTTTTTCCCCATACTGTTTTGGCCTATTATATCTTTGGCGAGAGTCCTAGTAAAGTCGCATTGTTGTGATTGTTATTTTATTCACATTTGTCACGTTGTTGAGCTATTCATACTGATCTTGTTCTCTGATCCAGAGTCATTAATAGTTTTAACCTAGAGTTTTGGGCGTGCTGTGAGCTCATGAACTGTGTGTGCTTTTTTTTCTTCACATTTGTGGTGTCAATATGTCTGAAAGAGAAATAGCTCTGTGGCTTCAAGTGTTTCTCAAAATGTAACACAAGATACCACTAGCAGACCATCAAAATAAGGCATTTTTTGTTTGTGATGGTACATACTTCAAACCCACTCACTTCAAAATCTTGGATGGGTTCCCTTCCACATTAGTATAGCACAAGTTGGGTCCTTGTGGACAAAGGGGGCTGTCAGTTTAGTAGCCATTCCTTGTTGGCAGATTCTAACGCAGAGTGATGGAAGATTCAGTTGCAGTAAATGGCAAAGGGTAGGGAGCAACAAGACATGTAGTTCTTAGAAACAATCCTCTCCAAAGCTGCGTTAAAGAATGCAGTTTCAGAGTAAATAGGCTTTTCTCATGGCCTTGAGTTAAATGCGAGAGTGCAGCAAAGAGCTTGAGAATGCTTAGAAGGAGTATAAACCCTTTTTATCCCCTTTTACAAAAGTCATTGCCTGAGGGGAATTTTACCAACTCTAGAAACAAATCACAGCTGTTCATTGCTGAATGAGGCCATAGTCCTTTGGAATTCACTGGTAGGCCTCTGTATTTCTAAATACTAATGTTCTACACTTTCTGTAGCCTTGGAGATTCACATACTGTTCTTGATCACTTTACGTACTTTAATAATTGCATGATTACAAAGATAGGGTCCTTTTTCGTAAGGCATGTGTTCAGCAAAGCAGAGTAGTAAAATGGTTCCATAGTCATTGATCTTCTGTTCTAGGGATCTCTGGATAGTATTTGAGAAACCCCAGTGTTATAATTAGGAAAATCTGCATTGTCAAGTAGGCGAATGCTCTCCCACCAAAAGGAAGCCTTGTAAGCACCCTGCACAGTGATTTCTCACAGCTGTCACGTGGACTGGATCTTGATGCTTTCATTCAACAATTAAGCACAGGCGTAGAACAAATGCTTTGCTCTACTGAGAGAGAGTGGGAAGAAGTGTATTATAAGGTTTCTCAGCACCTTCCATTTTAGTGGGTGGAATTTGCAGTGCTCATTTAAGAATTTGGATTCCATTTTCTCCACGCTTCTCAGAGCCACAAGACAGTTGGCTGTCTTCTGTTTCCGTTGCATTTTAAGCATCTCATAACATCTGTTACAGGCTAACCCAGAGATGTCAGATAGGTTTTATCTCCCATATCTACTCTGATAGCCATGAAACACCCAAGTTTAGAAAATACTGAGGCTGCACTGAAGGAATGAGGAAGAGGAAGGGAATTAACATTATTGCTTAGGAGATCTGACGGCTCAGTGAAGGAACTAGGAAGAAGGAGGAATTTTAATTATTGCTTATTATAGGCTATTTTAAAATCAGCTTCTGACCAGCTATAAAAATGACTTAAAGGAGCTGGAGCGGTGGCTCAGTGGTTGCTGTGTTTGCCTGACGTGCACGAGGACGCAAGTTCAAACCCCAACATCACACATTCAGTGAAGTGTCAGAGCAACAAAAGTGACATGAAAAACTGAATAAAACTGATTCTTTCTCTTTCTCTCTCACTGTCCCTCTCTCTTTATTAAAAAAAAAATCATTAAAATAAAAAAAGACCTAAAAAAAGATGTGTCACTCTTGCAGAGAAAAATTCACTTAACATTTCACAATATTTTAGTTGTCTTTCTTCGTAAATCATCTGTTATATCACATACCACAGAGCACATTTCAGTCAAGACCCTTACTCTTCTTATACTGTCCTGTGAGAACCTAGTTTCTGGATAACTCCTGGAACAAACAGGCCAGTTAGTTTCTTTGCCTTCCTTGGGAGGCACTCAACACATACTTGGGTTACTGAATTGATGAAAACATAGAGTTTCTTTTGAAGGGATTTAAGGAATATGTCATAAATCTTGGGTTCATTTATATATGTAGCCTGGAAAATATGGTAAATAGTTGGCATGAGAAATAATTTGTCTTTTGCTCATAAATCACTCTCATTTTAAGATGTCAGTTAGTGAAAAGCTTTGCTTATTGGTATATTCATTGGTTTCTACCACAGATTGGAAGATTTAAGTTCTGTAAGTTGGTAGCAATCTACACTTCTTTGAGTGCCACAGAATATTTTAGACTGTTTGAATTACTGCCATCCAGTTCCCTTTGTATGCTGAAGTCATTTACTGATGTCATGAGGCAATTACCTCAACTCTTCTTTTGTAGGGGTTCTTTGTATAACACTATTACTCATTCATAGGGTAAAAACAATGTAAAAACTATATATAACATTTTCCCAGTCTCAGCTTTTCCTGCACCCTGGTGGACTTACCCTTTGCAGCATTCTCAGGATACACAGGTGAGCAGATAGATTAGATAATGACCCTAAAGCACAGTAAGCTATTCAGATGGTTTGGGTAGAAATAAGCCTAAATTTAGACATCTGTCTCAAAAACCTGTTTGACCAGTGTCTTTAATAATTCTTAGGGCTAGGAGACAAGGAGAAAAGTATCTCTCTGTATTTCTATAAATGAAAATGGTGCCGATGAACAGACTAGGATATTGGTATACTTTTTAACATTTTTTTTTTAAAGAAAGAGGGACAGTGAGAGAGAGAGATAGAGAGAGAGAGGGAGAGAGAGAAGCAACTTTATTTAGTTTTTCATATGGCCTTTGTTGCTACAACACTCAGTTGTGTATGTGGGTGCTGGGGTTCGAACTCGGGTCCTTGTGCATGCTAGGCAAGCGCCGTAACCACCGAGCCACCTATCCAGCCCCCCTTTTTAACATATTTTAAAAGTGATTTATGAATATACAGTGCCTTATACTCTGTAGAAGGTTTTTACTTACTATGGCTGCCCTGCCTCATTTGCTCCTCCTAAGTCTTTGTAAAGTAGAAAGGGCAGAGTTCTTTAGAGATGAGACAACAATAGGTTCATAGTCAGTAAGTGATTGGCCCCAGATCAAATAACAATTAAGTATAAGACTCAAAGTCTTTTTTTTTCTTTTCCACCAGCAATTGAACCAGGGGCACTTAACCAATGAACCACATCCCCAGTCTGTTTTACATTTTTGTTTTTTGTTTTTTTTTTTTTTTAAGTGAGAGAAAGAGAGAATCAGTTTTATTTAGTTTTTCATGTGGCCTTCACTGCTCTGAAACTGTTGTGCTATGTGGTACTGGAGTTTGAACTCTCATGCTTGCACATGCCAGGCAAGCGCCATAACTGCTGAGCCTCTGCTCCAGTCCCTCCTTTTTACTTTTTGAGGCAGGGTCTTGCTAAGTTACTTAGGGCCTTGCTAAATTGCTGAGACTGGTCTGGAACTTGCAATGCTCCTATCTCAGCCTCCCAGATTGCTGGGATCACAAGCATGCACCACTGTGCCTAGGCTCTCAAAGTTTTCTTGTTTATATGCAAGAAACTGTTAAAAGTGTCATGTGTAGTGCTGGAGTGGTGGCTCAGCGGTTACGGCGCTTGCCTGACAAGCACAAGAACGTGAGTTCAAACCCCAGCACCACATACCCAGTGAAGTCTCAGAGCAACAAAAGCTATGTGAAAAACTAAATAAAAATTGATTCTCTCTGTCTCTCTCTCTCTCTCTCTCACTGTCCCCTTTTTCTTTAAAAAAAGAAAAAAAGGTGTCGTGTGTAGGAAATCCTTTTCACCTAACAGATAGATGTTCATGTGTATGTGATGCTGGAGTATCATTCCAAACAAATTAGATAGTCATTGCCTTTTGAGAGCTTATACCCCAAAACACCTATCAGTCAGTTAAAAGGAATTTTTAAAAAAGAGAATACCTATTGAATTGCTAATTTAGAGAATTTCCCCCAAATACTCTAATTTCATTCAAAACTACAAAGTAAACATAATTGGTAAATTAGATCTTCATAAATAAACTCTAGTTAGTTAATAGATTTGGATTATTTTAATAGCATGCTTTCATTATTGGTATAGATTATGAGCAATGGTCCACAATTACTCTTGGAACTAATATTCTATAAACTGAAGTATAACAAAAACCCACTGTATTGGGTTGAAATTATGTATTTCAGTAGCCAATTATTAAATTTAAGGTTTTCCAATAGAAGAAATCTAATAGTTACCATTATTGAGTACGCTTTATGTACCAAAGAGGAAAAAGAGACTGCAAGAGAAAAAGAGAGCACATATAAGTAAGCAGAAAAAAATAATTTGCCAGCAAAGATAGTACCAGGAAAACTTGCCTTTTTTTTTTCTTTTTTAAATAAAGAGAGAGGGACATGAGAGAGAGAGACAGAATAAATTTTTTATTTAGTTTTTACATGCCTACGTTGCTGTGACACTCAGTTATGTATGTGAGTGCTGGGGTTTGAAACTGCGTATTTGCACATGCCGAGCAAGCACTGTAACCGCTGACCCACCACTCCAGCCCCGGAAAACTTGCCTTTTAATTGGCTTTGAGTTAGCAGAGTCAGAGACTTTGTGGTCAGTGGGTACAAAGTTTGAATTTCACTATCTGCCTGATGAGAACTTATATTAACTAGTGTAGTGATCTTGGGCTGATGTTAATCCTTGGGGTACAAATGATCTCTGAAAGGTTTAAACCTCAGCCAGGGATATGGAATTCTCAGAGATAAAGAGCCATTGAATATGAATGAATAAAACAATAGTGTAAGTAATCTACCATGAATAATGATCAAAGAAAAACAAGACGAGGTAATAACTGAGTGGTTTAATCCCCAGCTGCAAAAATAGAAGCAAAAACAGAAGAAGAAAAAAAACTCAAACTAATAAAAAGAAAACAAGTAGAATTAAGATCCCCCTAAAAATTGATTTTCTCCGGTTTGGAGCAGTGGCTTAGCAGTTATAGTGCTTGCTTGGCATGCCTGAGGACCTGAGTTCAAACCCCAGCTTCACATGCACAACTTAGTGTCAGAAGAATGAAACCCAGATGAAAAATTAAGATGATACTGTTTTTCTCTCTCCCTCTTAAAAAAGAGAGAGAGAGAGAGAGAGAGAGAGATTTTTCTCAGTAGCTATCTGTGGCAGAGCTAAGATCTAAATTCAGAGCAATCTGACTTTAAAAGCTCATTCCCTAGGGGTTGGAGCAGTGGCACAGTGGTTACAGTGCTTACCTGGCATGTGGGAAGACCCAAGTTCAAACCTCAGTACCACATATACAACTAAGTGTTGGAGCAACAAAAACCACATGAAAAACTAAATAAAGTTGTTTCTCTCTTTCTCTATCTCGCTGTCCCTCTCTCTTAAAAAACATTTCCTAAACCACTTGACATGTTGCCTCTTATTATTTCATACTGTCAAATAAATATTTTGTGGCTAATTTTGGAGCTCTAACAATTGGTTAATGTTTAATCCAACTTTCAAGTAAGCAATAAAATGAAAAAAAAAATAAGTCTTTTCCTTCCAGTGTTGTTTATAGCATTAATTCATTTTGTAAACTGTTCAGATATGAGAAAATACCTAGAAAAACAATATTTGGAGTTCCATCTTAGATACAACTCTCGAGTAATTATTAGTAGTGAGTACTCTTTCTCTCAAATGTATCCCAGTTTGTTAGGCAAGGCATAGACTCTTGCCACATAGGCTCTCACACCAATTTTTTGGGATGCAAAAAATCTCTAGTAATTCTAAAAATCTCCCTAACGATTATGTGGTGGATCATTTCCCACCTGGTAGATTTAGTTTTAGATTAAGTGTCTCAGAATTTGTAACCAAGATAAATTCAAATTGCTTACCTCCAGAACTAACCTTTTAATCTTGTATTCCTACACTCCCTTCTCCTGGTTCTCTGTAAAGGTTTTCCTTAAGCTTCAAACTTTCCCCCTGCCAACATAGAAACCTCTGCCTCTCTTGAAAGTATTTCAACAGAGGAGTCCTAAACTCCCTGACCCTGCAGTGTAAGAGAAAATAATACTTTTCTGCGTGACAGCACCCCACCGCCCTACACACATTAGGGTATATGCTCATTTTCCCTCTCCCTTCTCCCTCGCTCTTTCCCTCCTTCTGTATCCCTCCCTCCCCCTTCCTTCCCATTTCTGCAAGCTCCAAAAGATCATGCATTAATCATCCTGGTGGTTTCATTTATTTGTTCCTTGAAGCTCCTTGCAATCGTCTCCTATTTCCTGCCTAGTTTAATTGGCATATCTTTATTTAAATAGGTTTTTTAATGTTTTTATTAGTGAGTTATAATTATACAATGTAGGGTTCATTGTAACATATTTGTCATACGTACACATAACATGATTTGTTCCATTTCATTTCCCAGAACTTCCTCATTCCCTCTCATTTCAGTGGATCTTGACTTATCTGCTCTTTTAAGCCAATGTCTAAACTTAATTTTGGTAACAGCTATATGAACCCATTAGGAGAAACTATCTTCCAGGAACTTGCCCAGCTTCCACAATAGCCTGCACCGTCTACATGGCTTCTCAAATGTTACTGTCTTTTTACCTGGTATCATTTTTCACTGCGTAAATCTTTTCTTTTTTTTTTTAACAACTTTATTAAGTTAAAATTGACTACTAAGAGCACTTTTTTCCCCTTTTAGTCCTAGGGTGAAGCCTCTGAACATGTCCATCCCAACAGCACATATTTAAAGTGCATACTTTGCCAGCTTTTGATACATAGTAAAACCATGAAACCATCACAATTAAGATAATGAAGCCAGACACAGTGATGTAGACCTGTAATCCCAGTGACTCGGGAAACTGAGGCAGAAGGATTTCAAGTTTACCAGCCTGGGCTACTTAGCAAGACCCTATCTCAAAAATAAAAAAGACTGGGAGCATAGCTCAGTGGAAAAGTACCCCTGGGTTTAATCCCTAGTACCACCAATAAGCAAAACAAAAGCATGAAATCTCCACCCCAGCTCCTTAAATTTCCTTCTAGTTCTTTCTCCCGCTTCTTCCTATCCTCATCCCCAGGTAACCTTTAATATGTTTTCTGTCATTATACATTAATTTGTATTTTTCTAGAATCTTATATGAGAAAATAACAGTTTTACTTCCTTTTTTTAATGAGAAGTGTCTGGCTTCATTGATTCAGCTTAAGTATCTTGAGAATTCATACCTGTTGTGTTCATCACAGCAGTAGATCATTTCTTTTTATTGCTAGGTAGTATTCCACCACAAGGCATACTGTCTACTCACTTATTGATGGACATGTAGGTTTCCCATTTTTACCTAATATGAATAGAGCTCTTATGAACATTAATGTATAAATCATTATATAGATAATATGCTCTCATTTCTCTTGGTTAACTACCCAGGAGAACAGTGAATAGACAAGATAGTAGGTATTTAAAAGTTTTAAATAAACAGTTTTAGATATGATAGATATATTCTCCACTAAGAAGTCATTTCCACACATGGCCAAAGACAAAGGGCTATAGCAGTTAAGAACATTTAGTACCCAGCGACTCAGGAGACTGAGACAGGAGGATGGCAAGTTCAAGGCAAGGCTTAGCAATTTAGTGAGACCCTCTCTCAAAATAAGGTTGGGGAGTGGCTGGAGTGGTGGCTAGGCGGTTACGGCTCTCACCCAGCATGCGAGAGTACACGGTTTCAAGCCCCAGCACCCATGTACACAACTAAGTGTCGGAGCAATGAAAGCTATGTGAAAAACCCAATAAAAATTGTTTCCCTCTATCTCTTTGTCTGTCTGTCTGTCTCTCTGTCTCTGTCTCTCTCTTTCTCACTGTCACTTATTGTCTTTCTCTCTTAAAAAAAAAAAAAGAAGAGCTGGGGAAGAAGCTCAGTGTTTAAGTACCCCTAGGGTTAGTCCCCAATAACCCTTTCCCAACTCACAAAAAGAGAATAACATCCTTCCTTCTTCTATATAACACATTTGACAATCTTATCTTTCCCTTCTATCTACCACGCTATATATCTTCCAAGAAGCCTCTGACTTATCCTATCTTGTCCCCTGTTCCCTTAACTCATCATTCCAATAAAACTGTGGGCCAGACACCAATGCCTTTCACAACAAAAATCTAACAGACTGGTTTTCCTGACTTTACTAGATAGCACTTGGCTTGTTAACCTTTCTTTCATTTTTTTTTTCTTGTTTTCTTTTTTGCAGTGTTGGGGATCAAACACAGGGCTTCAAGCATGTTCTTCCACTGAGCTTAAATCCTGCTCTAGGAACTTATTCTTAGCTTCTGTGAACCTCTTTCTTTAAAAAGGGCTGAATAAGTAGCTCAGTGGTAAATTGCCCCTGGGTTAAAACCCCAGTACTGCTCCCTCCCCCAAGAAAAGAATATTTAGTTAATTCAGGACTTTTATTCCTTTAAGTTCAACAAGCAAATTGTTTTATGTGTTCCCTAACTAGTTACAAATAAATTATGGACTTTGGTGACCAGTGTGACTAGTGTGATTCTAGCACACCAATGATGGTGTGTTAAAATCACACTAGATTATACAATGAAATTTTTAAAACCATGCTTTCAGGGGCTGGAGCAGTGGCTTAGTGGTTATGGTGCTTGCCTGGGATGCGCGAGTTCAAACTCCAGCACCACATACACAACGAAGTGTCCAAGGAGTGAAAATAACATGAAAAACTAAAAAACTGCTTCTTTCTCTCTTACTGTCCCCTCTTTCTAAAAAAAAAAACAACCAAAAAACCATGCTTTCAAAATTGATTTTTGTTGTATAGACATACTCATCATATACAAGGGACTTTAGTTACAATGAAATGAAAAATAGCTGTGAGTTCATGTTGAATAAAAACAGAATCAGGATATTGATAACCTTAGTGATACTAATGTTATGATTAATTTAATTTTGCCCAAATATCTGCAAATCTGTAGCAATTTCCTGGGTGACAAATTTTTTTTTAAATACCAAATAATAAGATTTAAGAAAGCCCATTTTTATTTTTAATAAGATATAATCTGGGGCTAGAGCGATTATAGCGCTTGCCTGGCATGCACAAGGACCCAGGTTCAAACCCCAGCACCACATACACAACTTAGTGTTGGAGCAGTGAAAAACTAAAGAAAATTGATTGTTTCTCTCTCTCTGTCTCTCTCTCTCTCTCTCTCAAAAAAAAAGATATAATCCCATTGCATTACTTACATTTTGTTTGAGCTTAACACATAATCATCTTTAAGCCTTGAACTGTCAGTTTTGCATCTTTGAGCTCTCAGGGGGGAAATTACTCAGAGCACCACTCCATTTCTCAAGTTGTGTGATTAGCATAGTATGTTTTTCTTTACCAACTTTCAGTCAGTTTCTGTCCTTTTTATTTTCATGTTTATAGGAAAGAATTAGCTATTTGTTTATTAAGGAAAATTTCAGATACTGTTTGTAAATCAAAAGAAATACTCTTTTAATTATCCTTTTGTAGATAAGAGAGGGAACTGACATCTCTCCACCAGTTGCTCTGTACTGGCACTGCTGTGGTGTGTTCTGTACATTCTTTTTTCATGGTCTCCCACTGTAGTTATTATAAAGACCAATTTCCTTAACATGCTCTTTGTAATATAGAGCTGCCTACTTGTACAGTATCATCTTTCATCATCATCAGTTTTGCATCCTGTGCTTCTGCCAATCTCAGCTTAAGATCTTCAAATGTGGGCTGGAGTGGTGGCTCAG
>PVKS010027637.1:0-27303 GCA_004027875.1 Aplodontia rufa
TTTTTTTTTTTTTTTTTTTTTTTTTTTTTTTTTTTTTAAAGAGAGAAGGACAGTGAGAGAGAGAAAGAGAGAAATAACTTTATTGAGTTTTTCACATGGCCTTCATTGCTCCAACACTTAGTTGTGTATGTGGTGCTGGGGTTCGAACTCAGGTCCTTGCACTTGCCAGGCAAGTGCCGAAACCACTGAGCCACCGCTCCAGCCCCTCACAGATTCTTTTAAACAGAAGGTCTTCTACACCTTAACAGTGCTGTTCCACAAGTCTGGTTCTACATCTTGTATCAGTGTGTAAAATGCTTTTATCTAATATACTGAAACCACCTCCCAATAAGAGTAGAGTCATTAAGAGGGGCTGGAGCAGTGGCTCAGCGGTTATGGCGCTTGTCTGGCATGCACAAGTACACAGGTTCAAACCCCAGCACCTACGTATACAACTAAGTGTCAGAGCAACAAAAACCATGTGAAAACTCAATAAAAATTGATTCTGTCTCTCCCTCTCTCTCTCATTCGCTGTCCTTCTCTCTTAAAAAAAAAAAAGTCATAGGAAATCTATATAATGTCTTTTAAATTTTTTCTTTATTATCTTGAACTAAAAAGGATGGTACAAAATTAAAAGAGGCTTTTAGACCCCCCCCCAACTTCTATGGGAAGGAAACAGAAAATTACCCAGCTGTCAAACAATGTTTTTTATAGAAAAGTAAGAATTCCAAGGGCAGAACCAAGAGATAAGAAGATCATTCCCACACAGTAGGGTTGAGCCCTCTAGTAGTGATTCAGAACTGGTAATACATGCACTATTGGATCTCTGAATTGCTGCAGACCAGCGAACACTGTGTTCCTTCAATTTTTTTTCCAGATAGGACTGTCTCTAAGTGGTTATCTTCTCTCTGTCCACTGTTGCATAGTGGGTGAGCTGGAAGTGAGAGGAATCAACTTGCATCTTTAGTTCACAGGTCTTCAAAATGAAAGCAATGCTAACAAGCCACATCCAAGCAACCTGACCTACACCTGTATCTAATTCAGATAGCTAGATCCTGGATCTCAAACCAGAGCCTGATGCTGTAGAAGAACACTGCCGAGGGGCTTAAAGAAGTGACAAGTGGGGCTGCAGTGGTGGCCCAACAGTTGGAGTGTATACCTGGCATGTGTGAGGATCTGGATTTGAACCCCAGCAACATATACACAACCAAGTGTCAGAAAAACAAAGGCCAGATGAAAAAATAAAATTGATTTTCTCCTCCCTGTCTCAAAAAAAAAAAGTGATAAGTATACTTTGCAAGTGAGAAGAATGTAAATAATTTGTATCGAGAAGGCAAACTGAAGTGGCTTTGAAATGACCTTTAACACTTCTCGCACCAAAAGGTAGGGTCTAATTCTCCTCCCATTGAATACACGCTGCTTTTAGCAACTCACTTCAAAAGAATAAAACAGAGGAAATGATACTTTGATTCTGATATTAAGTCATAAAAGCCAAGACAGCTTCCTTCTGGCTCTCTTACTCGGAAGGAAGAATTTTTGAAGCTCTAAGCCTCCATGTAAGAAGGCTGATCACTATGAAGTCCCTACGCTGGAAAGACTACTCAGAGAGACATCAAACACTCCAGCTCTATCAGCTTCTACCTATTCGAACCACTCTGCTCAAGTACCAGACAAGTAAGCCTAGAAGGAACTCTTAGAGATAACTGTAGGAGGGCTGGGGTTATAGTTTAGTGGCAGTGTATTTGCCTAGCACACCCACAAGGCTCTTGTTTCAATCTCTAGAATCGAAGGCGGGGGGTGGGGGGGGTGACTCACTCCATGATCAGTCACCATCTGGCTGCACCTGAATGTCAGCAAAAGTCATTTAGCTGAGCCCACTTAACCCCCAGAAACATATGGGTTTTATGCCATGAAGTTGAGTGTCATTTTGTTCCTTAGTAATAGGTAATTGCCAAAATATGCCTGGAGAATCTGTCTTGAGACATAGGGAAGTTAAACTTAGCCCACCTTTCTATACTAACCAGTTAACATCCAACAATAGTTCCTTACTCAGTTTCTTCTTTTCTTCCAGATGAAACATTTGACTTCACCATCATAATAGATTTTTATGATTGGTTTAACATTTATCCAATCACCACGTGACAATTACTATCAGTTTCAAAATTTACCCCAATCTAACTGTTACTTGAAATTACCTCTATTTACACGCGTGCACGCACACACACACACACAGAGTAAATGATCTAATATTTACTATAAGATTATGTATTTTACCAACATTTTTAATAGGTAATTTGAGGCTGGTAGTAATGCTACTTCCACTGTAATAATTTGTAGTGCTTCAGAAATGTTTGGTTTTTTTGCTGTGGTGCTGGGGATTAAACCGAGGGTCTTACACACACTAGACAAGTGCTCTATCACTGAGCCACATCCCCAGCATTTGTAGTGTTTCTAAATGTGTTATACCTTCAGAACTAAAACAATTATTACTAATGTACAATAACTATTTTTAAAAAATCTAAACTCGGGGCTGGAGCAGTGGCTCGGTGGTTACGGTGCTTGCCTGGCATGCTTGAGTACACAGGTTCAAACCCCAGCAACCCACGTGCACAACTAAGTGTCAGAGCAACTAAAGCCATGTGAAAAACTCAATAAAAATTGATTATCTCTATCTGTCTGTCTCTCTCTCTCACTGTCCTTCTCTCTTTAAAAAAAAAATCTAGGGGCTGGAGCGGTGGCTCAGTGGTTACTGTGCTTGCCTGTCATGCACAAGTACACGAGTTCAAACCCCAGCACCACGTACACAACAAAGTCTCAGAGCAACGAAAGTCATATGAAAAACTAAATAAAAATTGATTCTCTCTGTCTCTCTCTCT
Source organism: Aplodontia rufa (assembly GCA_004027875.1). Taxonomy (NCBI): domain Eukaryota; kingdom Metazoa; phylum Chordata; class Mammalia; order Rodentia; family Aplodontiidae; genus Aplodontia; species Aplodontia rufa. The sequence goes on from PVKS010027637.1 coordinate 2,856, forward strand.
CACTGTCCCCTCTTTCTTAAAAAAAAAAAAAAAATCTAAAATCTCTTCATTTTTAAATGCTATAAGCAGGGGGGGGATCTGTTTGAAGTTACACAGTTCAATATAGTTTATTTATTTATTTTAAACAGAAAGAGTGAGACAGAAAGAAAGAGTTCATTTTTATTTTTTCATCTGGTTTTTGTTTTTCCTCCACTTAGTTGTGTATTTGGTGCTGGGGATAGAACCCAGGTCCTTGTGCATCCCAGGCAAGCCCTCTAACACTAAGCAACCTCCTTAGCCCCCACAGTTCAATATATTTTAGATCACCGGCAAGGAATTTAATGTTCTAGCTCTTTTAGAAAAAAAAAACACAAAAAAAATTTTTGATTTTCACAGATTACAAACATGGTTAAGCCCTACTTCTGTAAAGAAACTAAAACAGCTGAGTCAAAAACTAACTGGCCCCAGCAGAATGACAGACAGTGCAAGGAAGCCAGAGGTCAACATAACTTACCTCTGAAAGAGAATTACTTTCTCCATTTTGTGAGCACTTACAACTATAAATTCTGAGAGAAAAAAGCCTTAATCCTCTAAGACACCAAATGACTAAGACATTCTAAATTATTTAGCAGAATTTAATTAACCTTTTTTCACCTTTTCCTAAACTGTCAAATGTTTGTTTTCACAAGTACCAAACAAAAAAATCAAATACAATCATAATCAGTTTAAGAGGAAATTTTAAAGAATAAAATATGAGTAACATAGATAACCAAATCTATACTATAAAGAACACTAAAGACCTACTAGCAGGGCAGGTGAATCACATTTACTATCCCAGTGACTCAGGAGGCTGAGGCAGGAGGATCAAAAGTTCAAAGCCAGAGCCTCAGCAATTTAGCAAGACCCTGTCTCAAAACTGAAAGGGCTGAGAATGTGGCTCATTGGTGGAGCACATCCAGGTTTAATCCTTGGTACCAAAAAAAAGAAAAAGAAAGGAAAAAAGAAAACAGAATAAATATTTGATAGAACCAAATCAAATGATGGGATAAAAAGGGCTATGGATGTGGACCTATGGTTAGCACCGCTAGGTCCAATCCCCAGTACCAAAAAGAAAAGAAAAATTTCCTCATTTCCTCCATCTCTCTACATAGATGATTTCCAAGACTCTGACACTATTTATCCTCCAGATACAGATATTTTTAAAAGGTAGTATTTAGATACAGACATGATATCAGAACAATACCATTTTTCAGAGCTGTTTCTTTGCAGTTTGTTTTCTGTGGTTTGATTCTATTACACTACTTGAAAAACTACTGAGGGCTGGAGCGATGGCTCAGCATTTGGAGAGCTTGCTTGGCATGCACACGGACCCAGGTTCAAACCCCAGCACCACATACACAACTAAGTGTCAGAGAAACAAAGACCTGATGAAAAAATAAATAAAATTGATTCTCTCCCCCATACCCTGTCACTCTTAGAGGGAAAAAAAAAAAACAAAAAAACCCTACTGAGTATGTCTGGACAACCAGGCCAATCCATTTGCAATCCAAAAATGCATTTCAAAGTCAATTATTATTATTTATAATAGAGTAAATATTAGTTATCTATCCCATTTGTTCATTCTTTAGCATAACTGTATGAGAGCTGTGTGTATGTATGAAAGTGTATATACACACACCCATATATTTAGTTTATGCCTTTCACAGGATGCAATTACAACTATCACCTTTTTGTTATTTATGGTCCTTTCTGTGGCACTATTATTTTTTTCATGGCAAATTGCTTTAATTAAGAAATTAAGGGGCTGGAGCAGTGGCTCAGCAGTTACAATACTTGCCCGACACACACAACGAAGTGTTGGAGCAATGAAAGTCACGCGAAAAACTAAATAAATTGTTTCTCTCTTTCTCTCTCTGTCCCTCTCTTTAAAAAAAAATTAAAAAAGGAAATTAAAACCAAAATTTTAAAAAGAATCTGTGATCTATATGATCACAGATTTTTTTTTTTTTTTAAGAGAGAAGGGAGAATCAGAGAGGAAAGGGAGAATCAACTTTATATTTTCATCTGGCCTTTGTTTCTCCTACATTTAGTTGTGTATGCGGTGCTGGGGTTTGAACAGGGTATTTGTGCATGCCAGGCAAAAGCTCCAACCACTGAAGCACTGCTCCAGGGCCGTGACATTTATTTTAAATACTGGATTCTCAAACATGAAAGACTTTTCCAACATGAAAGGCAGTTTTAAACTATTTCCCTATCTTGCAATATGCCCCAAGAATTAGGAACAGAATTGTAAACACATCAGATCCCAGTAAAAAGAAAAAGAAGGAACATCAAATTGTTACAACTTTTAAAAGTTCATGGGGCTAGAGCAGTGGCTCAGCAGTTGGAACACTTGCCTGGCAACCATGAAGACCCAGGTTCAAACCCCAGCCCCACATACACAGTGTTGGAGAAACAGAAGCCAGATAGAAGAATAAGTGAAATTGATTCTTTCTCTCACTTTATCTTAAAAAAAAAAAAATTCTTAAAATTCATAGGCTTGGGCTACATAAGTGGTTCAGTGGTAAAGCACTTGCCTGTCATGGCATGCACAAGGTCCCAGGTTCAATCCTCAGCACTGCATACAGGAAATACAAAAACATGAAAAGTGGCTCTCTAACAACAAACAAAAAATCATAGTTTCAAAAGGTAACTGCTGCCCTTTAAGAAAGGGAAAATGATGACCTCAGTCATCAAGACTAGAAGGAAGGAGGGTCTGTGGCACTATTTTTTTTTTTTAAAGAGAGAGAAAGACCAGTTTTGTTTATTTTTTCATCATATACACTTACATGGTGCTGGATTTCAAATCTGGGTCCTTATGCGAGCCAGGCAACCTTTATGGCACTATTATTAAAACTAACATCACATGCATGAGGTCCTGTGTTTGACCCCTAGCAATGTAAAACATACACATACACACAACTATACAACATTTAAAAGGATCTTATGGATTTCACCTCACTCCAGTCAGACTGGCAAAGATGAAGAATATAAACAGTAACAGATGCTGTAGTGGTTGTGGGGAGACAGGAACATTAGCACACTGTTGGTGGAACTGCAGACTGGTACAGCCATTCTGGAAAGCAGTGTGGAGACTCCTCAAAAAAATTAGAGATGGAGGGGCTGCAGCCATGGCTCGGTGGTTTCTGCGCTTGCCTGGCAAGCACGAGGACCCGGGTTCAAACCCCAGCACCACGTACACAACTAAGTGTTAGAGCAACTAAGGCCATGTGAAAAACTAAATAAAGTTGTTTCTCCCTTTCTCTGACTCTCTCTCATTGTCCCTCTCTCTTTAAAAAAAAAAAAAAAAAATTAGAGATGAACCACCATACAACCCAGCTATCCCTCGTCTGGGTATTTTCCCAGAAGAGCTAGAATCAGCACATTACTGTGACATAGCATTCACAGCAGCTCAATTTACAATAAAATTATGGAATCAACCCAGATGCTCTTCACTGGATGAATGGATCCAAAAACTGTGGTAATATATATACTATGGAGTTCTATTCAGCTATCAAAAACAACATCATGGTCTTTGAAAGTCAATGGATGGCAAGGGAAGAAATTATGCTGAGCGAAATTAGCCAAACTCAGAGATTCAAGGGTCAAATGTCTTCCCTCATTTGAGGAGGCTAGAGCAAAACCCAGGCTTGGGTGAAAATTCAGCAAAGTCGAAGCAACACAATCTAGGGGAGCCACAGATATGTAGGGAGTGGGATGGTGAGAGGAGAGGGAGGGATCTAGGGGGAAATCAACTCCATAGTATATAGCTTACTTGGGCTGGAGCAGGGTGGCTCAGTGGTTACAGCGCTTGCCTGGAATGTGCACGAACATGGGTTCGAACCCCAGTACCACATACACAACAAAGTGTCAGAGCAATAAAAGTCACATGAAAAACTGAATGAAACTGATTATTTTCTCTCATTATCCTTCTCTCTTTAAAAAATAAAAAAACACAATGTACCTTACTCTTTACTCCCCCCAAGAAGCCAAATAATACTTATGCAATCACTTAATTCTGGAAAATGCACAATCATATATATACGTTTGTATGTGTATAGATATAGATACATATAAACATCTATATCTGTTATGGAGGAAATATAGAAGAGTCAAGAGACTAGGATGTGAGCGATGTGGGGGTGATTCTGGAATAGGATCAGGGACATATCATATTGTTACCACATGTGCATTTATAATTGTACAACAACACAACTGCTCAATAAAATAAAAAAAAAAGGATTATGCCTCTGGAACACAATCATCTCAAAATGAGGTATGACCTTTGGAAAGTTGTTCTCTGTTATCAGACAGTAATGACTAAAAAATTTAAGAACAAATTATGATGACTGACATATTCCCAAATTATCTTTAGAGTCTAATAACCAATAAGTTTTCAAATATTTACCCATATCTACACCAGCACTTTGCAGTCTATAACCTACCATTTAGCACTTACTTTACATTCACTCAGCCATCTGCTACATGCCAGTCCAGGGGACCATAAACATTTTCTGTCAAAGGTCAGACAACAAATGTTAGGATTTGCCAGCCACAGTCTATCATAATACTCAACTCTGCTGTTGTAACGCTAAAGCAGCACTGATGACACATTAATAAATAAGCATGGCTCAATTGTAATTAAACTTTCTTTTAAAAATAGACAATAGGCTGTTTTGGCTTGCTAATCCCTGTTCCAGGCTATGAGGAGGCAGCAGTGAAACAAAATTTTTGTAATTAAAATTAAGATAAACAAACATACACCCATACAGATTATCAGAAGCCAGTAAGTGGTAAGGAGAAAAATAAAAATAGGGTAAAAGAGATAAGAAAGTCAAGGATTCACTGACATGGTGACATTTGAACCTAACATCTAAAATAATGAAGAAGGGAGGCCATGCTACCTGTACAGGAAAAACATTACAAGGGAGTGCAAAGGCTCTGAAGAAGGAACTATCTTGTATCTTAGGAAAACAGCAATGATTACTGGAAAGGTGGCATGCATCATCAATAGTCCAAGTTACTCAGGAGACTGGGGCAGGATAATCATGCGAGCTTAGCAGTTTGGGGCCAGTCTAAGCAACACAGTGAGAGAAATGGGGGAGAGGGGAAGGCAAGGAGGCAGACAGGTAGCATGATGTCACTGCCACTAGAGGGATGTGAGAAGAAGAAAGGGTCACAGAAATTAGGTCAGAGGAGTAAGCAGAAAACACTGTCACAACTTTGGCATTTACTCTAAAACGGAAAGCCACTGAAAGGTTTTGAGCAAAGGAATGACAAAATCTTATTAAAGAATCGTTTAAGATATCTGTTCAGAAAACACTGCACAGAGACAGGGCATGAACAGAAAAATCCATCAAAAAACTAAAGCAATAACCCAAGACAGAATGGCATCCGGAATCTTGGTGGCAGCAGTAGATATGCAATCAGAATAGTATATATTCTAAAGGTAAAAACAAGATTAGATATAAGATGTTACAGAGAAAAGATCCAAGGATGTTTCAAGGTTTTGGTCCAAGTAATAAGAAGGGTAGCCTCTATTTACTGAGATGGCAATGACTCTGGAAGGAGGCTTGGGGAAACATATTAAGTTTGGGATGCCTATAATAACATCTGTAAGTCATACACAAAGAGATATTAAGTAGGCAGAGAGATTTAGAAGTATGGAGCTAATATACTTTTTTTCACATTTACTGGCCATGTGGATAACTTCTTTTTGTAGCTAATATACTTTTACATTACAATGGGTCCTAATATATGCTTGCTTTTTCCCAACTGGATTATAAAGAATAATAACACCTTATCATCACTTCACTCACAGATTTAACCTCAAGACTCTTATTTAAACATAGCTTGAATAAGGTTATATTTTTAGTTCCTGAATCTTAAAGGCAGAAACAGCAAATTTACAACAGGGAAAAGAGGGCTGGGGTTGTAGCTCAGGTGTGGAGTGTCTGCCTAGCATGTGCAAGGTCCTGGGTTCAATTCCCAGCACTGAGAAAGTAAAAATAAAAATAAAGGGGCTGGAGCGGTGGCTCAGCGGTTACAGCACTTGCCACGCGTGCACAAGTACACGGGTTCAAACCTCAGCACCCAGGTACACGACTAAGTGTCAAAGCAACAAAAGCCATGTGAAATCCTCAAATAAAAATTTATTTAAAAATAATAAAAAAATAAAATAAAAATAAATAAGACAGGGGCTGGAACAGTGGCTCAGCAGTTACGGCGCTTGCCTGGCATTTGCAAATGCACAGGTTCAAACTCCAGCACCACCTACACAATGAAGAGTTGGAGCAACAAAAGACACATGAAAAACTAAATAAAACTGATTGTCGTTCTCTCTCTCTGTCACTCTCTCTTTAAAATAAATAAATAAGACAGGGAAAATAAGACATCAGCTATAACTGACAGCTGGAAAACTAGTAAACGAAAATTATAAAAAACAAACTAAAACTAGCTAGGTCTAACATTCCAGGATTGAACTCAGGGGCACTTAACCACTGAGCCACATACGTAGCCCTTTTTTGATATTTTCAGACAGGGTCTCACTAAATTGCTCAGGCTGGCTTTGAACTTATGATCCTCTTGTCAAACTCACTGTTCTGACAGCACTTAATATGTCCAATTATCTTTAGTCATATTTAATGTGATTAATTTTTAAAATATTGCTATTAACTAGGCACAGTGGTGCACACCTATGATTCCAGTAACTCAGGAGGCTGGGATATGAAGATTGAAAGTTTGAGGCCAGCATCAGGAACTTAGCAAGACCCTCAGCAACTCAGTGAAAAGTTATCTCAAAATAAAAAGGCTGGGGAGGGGCTAGTGGTTACAAGCTTGGCTGGCATGTGCAAGTACACGGGTTCGAACCCCAACACCCTTGTACACAACTAAGTGTCAGAGCAGCGAAAGCCATGTGAAAAACTCAATAAAAATTGATTCTCTGTCTCTCTCTCTCTCATTGTCCTCTCTTTAAAAAGGGGGGGGGAGGGCTTGGGATATAGCTCAGTGGTAAAGCATTAGATACCCCATACTAACAAAAAATAAAAATATTGGTATTAAAAATGCAAGAAATACGGGCTAGAGAGGTGGCTCAGTGGTTAGAGCATTTGCCTGGCAATGCGCAAGAACCTGGGTTCAAACCCCAGCACCACTGTCACAACTAAATATTGGAGAAACAAAGGCCAAATGGAAAAATAAATAAAGCTGATTCTCTCTCTCTCTTTAAAAAAAAAGAAAAGGAAGAAATAAATAGTACATAAGTGTAAACTTCATTTATTTGAAAAATGTCTTTTATTCTCACAGGTTTGTTACAAGGGAGCAAATTAAGGCATTTGCATGAAAGTCATTTAATAAACATTTATTTTGAATTCTCCTGTGTTAAAAATGGTAGCTATACGAGAAAATAAGCCATCACTCAAGCTTGAATCATGGAAATATAAACAAGTATAATACAATGTGATCAATAGAATGAATAAATTTTGAGCTCAGACAACTGGATTTGAATTTTGACAATGATACTTCAGTATCTTCAGGCATGTTACTAACATCTCTATACAATTATTGAAAAGATTATATGTACATTAGTATAAATATGTATAAATATTAAAGCATCCAGCACAGTAGACTGCTGGTAGCTAGCTAATTGTAATCCTCATTCTCAGACATACACGATATTATGAAATCTTTATTATGGGCTAGATCAGGTGCCAGTTAACTTTTCTAGAAAGAGTAATAAGCTGAGGCTGGAGCAGTGACTTGGGGGTGACAACAGTTGCCTGGCATGCGCAAAGACGACAGTTCGAACCCCAGCACTGCATACACAAACACAATGAAGTGTCAGAGCAACGAAAGCCAAATGAAATTGATTCTCTCTCTCTCGCAAAAAAAAAAAAAAGAGTAAGTTACCAAGTATTAAGTATTTTAGGCTTTGGAAACCACACAGTGTGGGTCACAACCTCTATCTGTTATTGCATTCTGAAAGCAACCAACGTGCCAATGCACAAAAGTTTTATTTACAGACATTGGTATTTGAATTTCATATAATTTTCAAATTTCACAAAATATTCTTTTGATTTATTTCACCCATTCATCTGTAAAAATCACTCTTAGCTTATAGGCCAAAGACAGGCAATGACCCAGATCTGAACCATAAGCAGTCATTTCCCAATCCCTCATGTTTAGGAATGTTGAGGATGAAGACAGTGATCAGAATAGATGATTCTGTATCCTCTTCCCTTGGATATAATAAGGCACAGCAATTGGAGAGACAAAGACAGTATACCTATGGATGCTGTACACATAATTATCCTTTCCTTTTCTCACTATCCAGCTAATTCCTGCTCATTATTAACTACCACTAACTCCAGACCCAAAATCTTCCCCCTCACCTCCATCTGTGATTAAGCTCATGCCTTGACTATAGGCACCCAAAGAACCCTGACAACTTCCACCACAGCATTCACAACACTGAATGAAATTTTTCATTAATTTGTGTCTTCTCTGCTACATTATAAATCCATGTAAGCAAGAACTTATCTACTTGTTCAGCATCTCTAGGTTATCTAGCCCAGTGCCTGGCACATGGTAGGTGCTAGTAAATATTCAATGAAATGAATAACTCTAGCAAAAGTCAAGTCCCACATCTAGAAACTGCTTTCCGGAATCTGTCAGAACACCTCAGAGCCTGGGACAGGCACCCTCCTTCCAAACAGTACTTCACTCTCCCCTCACAGAACACAGGTCAAACTCTTCCCCTCTTCTAATTCCTGTTTTCTAGGCCAGATTTAGAGAATCTAAAGTGAATTCTCTTTGAAACGTCTTCCCTTCCTTCTCTTTTAAAACCTTAGGCTGAACCACCCAATTCTTTATTGTGATCTTGCTGTCATCTCCCTAGCAGGCTAGTAATAGCTTCATTTATCAGTTTTCCAGTATATTTTTTTAAGAAATTGATTTGTTGTACAATCAAACAAGCTTCTAATGAAATAATATATATATAAATTCTGAAAATTAGATTTACCCCCAAAAGCCCCCCAATTATCCACCCTTATCCCTCCCCTCAATACATCTCTACAAACGCCTTAGGTTGTATATTACACCTTATTCAGATTTGATAAGCCAATGAATACATGAGAAAGTGCTCTAAATCACTAGTAATCAGAGAAATGCAAATGAAAACTACATTAAAATATCACCTCATGCCAGTAAGATTGGCAAAAATGAAGAAAATAAACAATAGAAGCTGGAGGGGTTGAGGAGAGATAGGCACACTAGCACACTGTTGGTGGAACTGCAGGCTGGTACAGCCCCTCTGGAAAGCAGTGTGGAGAATCCTCAAAAAACTAGGGATGAGCCCACCATATGATCCTGCTGTTCCTCTCCTGGGTATTTTCCAGGGGATTTAGAATCAGCACATTACAGTGACACAGCAATATCTATGTTCATTGCAGCTCAATTTACAATAGCTAAATTATGGAAACAACCCAGATGTCCCTCACTGGATGAATGGATCCAAAAACTGTGGTACATATATACCATGGAATTCTACTCAGCAATTAGAAACAATGATGTTGCAGCCTTTGAAGGTAAATGGATGGCTATGGAAGAAATTATGCTGAGTAAAATAAGCATAACCCACAGAACCAAGGGTCAAATGTCTTTACTCATCTGTGGAGGCTGGAGCTAGACCCTGACCACTGAGAAAGGAGTTTTCCAATATATTTAAGGAGAGAAGGGGCTGGCATGGTGGCGTGGCGGTTACAGCACTTGCCTGGCATGTGAGAGGACACAAGTTCGAACCCCAACACCATGTACGCAGCAAAGCGTCAGAGCAACAAAAGACACATGAAAAACTAAATAAAATTGTCTCTCTCATACTTTCCCACTCTCTTAAAAAAAAAAAAGAAGAAGAAGAAGATATTAAAAATATCTAGATGTGCTACTTTAAGTTTTCACTAAGAAAGGGTAAAAATGGAGGTGGGTCAAGAAACAACAGAAAACCACTAAACAACAAGTCTGCTTTCTTTTCTTTTTTTTTTTTTAAGATGGACAGTGAGAGAGACAGAGAAAGAGAGAAACAATTTTATTGAGTTTTTCACATGGCCTTCGTTACTCCAACACTTAGTTGTGCACGTGGTGCTGGGGTTTGAACCCGGGTCCTCGTGCTTGCCAGACAAGCGCTGAAACCGCTGAGCCACCACTCCAGCCCCAACAGGTCTGCTTTCTTGATAGTACCATCACTAGTATTTTTACCTGGTAAAGCACCAACTGTGCTTAAAATACAACTTCCTGTCAAACTAAACCCTTGAGGACATTCAGGCAGCAACTGGAAATTTAAAAACTGCCATAATATTAAATTATTAAAATTTTCATATGATAATTGTTTTGTAACAGTTATTACCTTTTAGAACTGGGTATGGTGGTGAATACCTGTAATCTCAGCTACTCTCCAAGTTTGAGACCAGTCTTGGCAACTTACTGATACCTTGTATCAAAATAAAATATTAAAAAACGTGGGGATCTGCCAGGCGTACTGGTGCATGCCTATAATCCCAGGGGCTCAGGAGGCTACAGCATGGGGACCACAAGTTCATAGCCAGCCTCAGAAACCTGGCAAGACTCTGTCTCAAAATAAAATATAAAGAGGGCTGGAGCGGTGGCTCTGCGGTTTCAGCACTTGCGTGGCAAGCATGAGGACCCAGGTTCAAACCCCAGCACCACACACACAACTGAGTGTTGGAGCAACAAAAGCCATGTGAAAAACTAAAGTTGTTTCTCTCTTTCTCTGTCTCTCTCACTGTCCCTCTCTCTTTAGAAAAAATAAAATAAAATAAAATAAAATATAAAAAAAGGCTGGGCAGGGGCTGTAACAGTGGCTCAGTGGTTACGGTGTTTGCCTGGCATGTGCGAGTACACAAGTTCAAACGCCAGCACCACGTACACAACAATGTCTTGGAGCAACAAAGGTCACATGAAAAACTAAAAAAAAAAAAGAGGCTAGGGATGCGGCTCAGTGGTAGAGTAGCATGCACAAGGTCCTGAATTCAATCTCCAGTACCAAAAGAAACAAACAAATTCATATAAAATAAAATTCAGACCTTTTAGAGAAACAACATATTTACATAAAAAATGTAGTATCTGGGATTGCTGCAAAATAATATAGAAGAATAGAAATGGGTGAAAGCACATATAAAACAAAATTGGTCATGAGTTAATATTTGCTGAAGCTAGGTGATAAGTACATGAAGGGGCTGGAGTGGCAGCTCAGCAATTACAGCACTTGCCTGACAAACATGAGTACACAGGTTCGAACCCCAGCACCGCGGACACAACAAAGTGTTGGAGAAAAGAATGTCACAAGTAAAACTAAATAAAATTGAGTCCCTCTTTCTCTCTCCCTCTCACTGTCCCTCTCTCTCTTTAATAAAAGAAAAAAGAGACAGGGAGGGAGAGAGTCAATTTTATTCAGTTTTTTCCTCTGGTCTTTGTTTCTCTGACATTTAGCTGTGTATGTGGTGCTGTAGTGTGCAGCTGGGTCCTCGTGCATGCCAGGCAAGCTCCAGCCCCTCCATCTACCTTTGTATGTTGAAATTTTCCCCTAATAATATGCTAAAAACAAAGCATGCCTGCACTATGCAGCTGAATGTGGCATTAAAAGAAAAACCCTACATCCACACTAAACAGTTCTCACGTAAAATTCACAACAGCTAACTTCAAATTATCCTTCGGCTCAACGACATGCCTAACAATTTTTGCCTTATTAGTTCACTTTCCCACTTTCCAACTGATCCATTTCATGCCATTTCATCTCTCGTCAGGCTCCCTTGCCCATCCTTACTCCCAGGTGCTGCCCTTAAATTTTCTTAGTGAAATATACAGCAATCACTACCAATATCTGCATCTGTTCCCATCTTCCCTGTCCTCCTGTTATTGACTATGAACAAACTGACAATTCCTGACTAAGGCCAATATCTCCACTTGGATGCCCAGATCCCTACTGCCCAGCCATTCTCCCTTCCCACTTCAATATCAGCTAGTGGTTCACCCTCATCAGAATTATAAACATACATATTTCTACCATTAAAAAAAAAAATCTGTCGCTGGAGTGGTGGCTCAGCAGTTACGGCGTTTGCCTGGCATGCACAAGTACACAAGTTCAAACCCCAGCACCACATACACAACAAAGTCTCTGAACAACAAAAGCCACATGAAAAACTAAATATAATTGATTTCTCTCTCATTCTCTCTCTCACTGTCCCTCTCTCAAACAAATCCAAACAAAAACAACAACAAAAAACACCTAATCCCATTTTCCCCTCCGGCTATTTATCCATTTCTCAGCTCTACTTGACAGCAAAACTCCTACAAGCAGCAATAACTATCTCCAATTCCTTTCCTTACCTTCCCTTTCAAAATCATACCCCTAGGGCTGGAGTGGTAGCTCAGCGATTGGAGTGCCTGCCTGGCAAGTGCAAGGACCCAGGTTTAAACCCCAGCATCTAAACACAACTAGATGTTAGAAAAACAAAGACCAGATGAAAAAAATAAATAAAATTGATTCTCTCCTTCGTTCTCACACTCTCATTTTTTTGTTTCTTTTTTCCAAATATAGAGGGACAGTGAGAAAGAGCATATCAATTTTAGTTATTTTTCCATGTGGTTTTCATTGCTCTGACACTTCACTGTATATGTGGTGCTGGGGTTCGAACCCATGTCCCCAGGCATGCCAGGCAAGCACAGTAACCGCTGAGCCACCACTCTAGCCGCTCTCCCCCTATCTTTAAAAAACAAACAAAAACAAAATCATACTCCGAGACTTTTGCTTCCTGACTGCTCCAACAAAGCCTCTGCCAAGACCTGCAACAAGCCAGTGCTATGGAGACACACACCTATAATAGCAGCAACTTCAGAGGCTGAACAGGAGTACTCAAGTTCCAGGCCAGCCTCAACAATTTAGCAAGATCTTCAGCACTGGGAATGTAGCTCTATGATAGAGCACTTGCCCAGCATATGCAAGGTCCTGGGTTCAATCCACTGTACAGAAAAAAGAAAAAGTGCAACAACTTCCAAATCTGATATCAATATTTGGTCTTCCCTTATTTATGTATCTGCAACATCTGGTATACCATGCATTTTGTCTAAATATTTCCCTCCCCAAAATGTAAGCTCAAAGAAGATAAAAATGTTTGTTTTGTTCACAGTTATGTTGAGCTGAGCACGGTGGCTCATGCCTGTCATGTAGCAGCTCCAGGCTGAGACAGCAGGAGAGCAAATTCAAAGACAGACTCAGCAACTCAGCAAGGCCCTAAGCAACTGAGCAAGACCATGTCACAAATTAAAAAATAAAGGGACTGGAGCTGTATCGGTAGCTCAGCAATTACAGTGCTTGTCTGGCATGCACAAGGACGTGGGCTCGAACCCCAGCACCATGTACACAACGAAGTGTAGGGGCAACAAAAGCCACATGAAAAACTAAATAAAAATTGGTTCTCTCTCTTTCTCTCTCTCTCTGTCCCTTTTTTTAAGAAAAGGCTGGGGATGTGACTCAGTGGTTAAGCGCCCCTGGTTTCAATACCTGGTGCCAAAAACAAAACAAACAAATAAAACACACAGACAGGGGCTGGAGAGATGGTTCAGCAGTTGCCGCACTTGCCTGGCATGTATGAGGACCGGAGCACCACATACACAACTGTCAGAGCAATGAAGGCTACATGAAAAACTAAATAAAATTGATTCTCTCTCTCACCGTTCCTTTCTTTAAAAAATAAATAAATAAACAGACAAACACCACAAACAGGGCTGGAGTGGTATCTCAGTGGTTAGAGCACTTGTCTGCACATGTAAGAACTCAGGTTTGAACCCTTGCATCACATACACAACTAAGTGTCAGAAAAACAAAAAACAGATAAATAAATAAAACTGATTATCTCTTTCTCTCAAAAAAGGAAAGGAAAAAAAAAACCCCACCACTTTATGTATAGGGCTAAGAACAGTGCCTGGCAAATGGTACCTTTTTTTTCTTTCTTCAAATCTTAACAACTCTGAAAAACAAATATAATTGATGACAATTTATAATTGCTATTTGGTTTCTTCCAAGCTCCTGGAGTAATACCAATCTCAAGCAAGCCTTAAAAAAAAAAAAACAAGGACCAGACACAGTGGCCCATGCCTGTAATCCCTGGAGCTCACCAGGCAGATGCAAGAGCTCAGCCTCAGCAACTTAGCGAGGCCCCAAGCAACTTAATGAGACCCTGTCTCAACATAAAATATAAAAAAGGGCTGGGGAGGGGCTGGAGTGGTGGCTCGGCAGTTACAGCACTTGCCTGGCACGCTCGAGGACAAGGGTTCAAACCCCAGCACCACATACACAACAAAGTGTTCGAGCAACGAAAGCCACAAGAAAAAATTTTTAAAAAGGGCTGGGGAGCTGGAGATGTGGGTCAGTGTTAGTTAAGTGCCCTTAGGTTATAGTCCCTCATACCAAAAGTAACAGTAATAACAATAGTAACTTAAAAATTAAAAAAACAAACAAACAGGAAAAAGACACAGAATTTATTACATGCCAAAAGCATAGGAGAACTAAATTCCTGAAATGGCCTTTGTTTTCTTTCTCTTTTGCACTGTTGGGGATCAAAACCAGAGCCTCACTAAAAGCTAGGCGTGCTATACTATTGAGCTCTACTCTCAGCCCTTGACATAACTTTTTTTTTTCAGTAATGGGATTGAATCCAGGGTCTTATGTACGCTAGACAAGCCCTCTGTCACTGAGTTACAGCCTTAGTCACCCAAAACAACCTTTAATTAAAATTTCTGCTTGAGTGTTTTTATACTACTATATAGGTACTGTGAATTCAAACTGAGAGCCAGTTTAAATTCCCAGGAGATTTTATTCCACTTTCACAAAAATGCCAAAGTCAAGACATCGGTTTCCCTGTTGAGGTTTTCTACAAGGCGGGCTTACTACTGATTTACATTCTGATATAGTATCCTAGTTTTACAGGGGCCTCCAAAAGACTATCCATTTGAACTTTTTTCTTTTTCTAGTAGGACATAAATAATCTCACAACTGACTACAAATAGTAAGGAGGCTGGAGCAGTGGCTCAGCAGTTACAGCGCTTGTCTGGCATGCATGAGGACACAGGTTGGAAACCTAGCACCACGTATACAACCAAGTGTCAGAGCAGTGAAGACTAGATGAAAGACTAAATAAAACTGATTCTTCACTTCTCTCTCACTGTCCTCTCTTTTAAAAAAGAAAAAAAAAGTGATATAAACACATTATTTAGAGAAATAGAGATACCAAATACTAATTTTTAAAAGGCACAGTGGTACATGTCTGTAATCCCAGAGACCTGGAAGGCTGAGGCAAAAGAGTCACAAGTTCAAAGCCACCCCAGCAATATAGAGATGCACTAAGCTTACTAAGTTGTGAATTTCTGATTCAAAATTTAAAAAAAAAAAAAATTTAAAAGAGGCTGGGGATATCACCTGTGTGGTTAAGCACTCCAAGCTTAATCCCCAATACCAAAAATAAATAAATAAGAAGCTAGAAGTGTAAAATATCATTTAAAAAAAAAAAAAACTAGAAGTACCTCTAGGGAAAGAGAAAGGAAAAGAAGGGAAGTCCAAACCACAAAAATACTTGATTCTACAAATTACAAACACATATAACTACGATAAAAATTAACCTTAAGTCCTAAAGAAAATAAAAGAGACTTCAATGAGTTTTTTGTTTGTTTGTTTTGAGAGAGAGGGACAGTAATAAAGAAAGAAAGAGAGAATCAACTTTATTTAGTTTTTCATGTGGCCTTCGTTGCTGTGACACTTTGTTGTGTATGTGGTGCTGGGGTGCAAACCTGCATCCTCCTGCATGCCAGGCAAGTGCCATAACCGCTGAGCCACCACTCCAGCCCCCTTAAATGATCTTTGAGGGGGGAAAAAAATCAGAAAAAAAAAAAAAAAAAAGAGAGAGAGAGAAAGATAAAACAAATGTAGACATGGGAAAATGTAGGGGTCAGAAGGTGGAAAGCCCTTGAGTACAGCAAAGGCAAAATGATATGGAAAGACAAAAACAAAAGGAATAAAAATCTAGGTCACCTTTACAAAGACTGGAGATTAAGTATGCCAAAACAGCCTAAGAGAAAAAAATCAAAATTGTCAAGTTATTTTCATTGAAACTGGAGAGATTATAGAATAAGCCTCTTCCTTTTTTTCTTTAAGAGAGAAAGGGCAGTGAGAGAGAGAAATAATCAAATTTTATTTAGTTTTTGATGTGACTTTTGTTGCTCTGACACTTCGTTGTGTATTTGGTGCTAGGGTTCAAACCTGTGTCCCTGAGTATGCCAGGCAAGTTCTGTAACCACCAAGCCACTGCCCCAGCCCGTAGAATTAAGCCTTTTCAACTGAGTTCCATATTACTTGATGTTTATCTCCACCTGGATATCCCACAGGAAACTCAAATTCAACAAGTGCTTTAACTAAAGTAACTACTTAACTCAAATCACTTTCTAAAAATAAAAATAAGGGGTGGGGCTGGAGTAGTGGCTCAGGGGTTACTGAGCTTGCCCAGTATGTACGAGGACGTAGGTTCAAACCCCAGCACCACATACACAGCTAAGTGTTAGAGCAACAAAGACAACATGAAAAACTAAATAAAAAATTGATACTCTGGGGCTGGAACAGAGGGTCAGTGGTTACAGCACTTGCCTGGCATGTGTGAGGACCCCACACCACCAGCACCACATACATAAGTAAGTCTCAGAGCAATGAGAACCACATGAAAAACTAAATAAAATTGATTCTCCCTCTCACTGTCCCTCTCTCTTAAAAACAAACAAACAACAACAACAAAAAAAACAACACTGATTCTCTCTCAGTGTCCCTCTCTGACACTGAAATAAGGGGGTAGGTGTGCTTCATTGTATTTGTATTAAAAGGATTAAGTATGTATAAAGAAAAAAGAATATCCACAATCCAGGTAAACTAAAAGCTGCTGCTCTAAGTCCCACATAACAAATTTTAAAAGCAAGTCTCAAATTATTTCTACAAAACTGAATCCCATAACAAATCACAAGGATACTTAAAGAAATTCAAATATCTGCTGGGCATTGTGGTACAAGCCTGTACTCCCAGCAACTCAGGAAGCTGAAGCAGGAGGATCTCAAGTTTGAGGCAGCCTCAGCAATTTAGTAAGACCCTATCTGAAAATATAATTTAAAAATGGGCTGGGGTATGGCTCAGTGGTAGAGAGCCTCTGGGTTCAATCCCCCAGTACCACCAAAAAAGAAAAACTGCACCAGGCACGGTGGGGCATACCTATAATTCCAACAACTCAGGAGGCTAAGGAAAGATACTTAATTCAAGATCTCAGCAATTAAATGAGACCCTGTCTCAAAACCAAAAATGGAAAAAGGACTGAGGATGTAGCTCAGTGATAAGGTCTCCCTGGTTCAATCCCTAGTACCAAAACCAAACAAAACAAAAAATTAAACATGTACCTTCCATATGATCCAGTCATTCTACTCCTAGGTGTTGGAGTATCCAAGAGAAAACAAAATATTTCTCCATAGCAGCTTTATTTGTACTGGCACAATATTAACAATCCAAAAGCTGAGAAATGTATAAAGAAACTGTAATAAATCCAAACAATAGAATTTAAAAAAGGTCGAGCTAGGGGCTGGAGCAGTGGCTCAGTGGTTACAGCGCTTGCCCGGCATGCGCAAGTACACAAGTTCAAACCCCAGCACCACATACACAACGAAGCTCAGAGCAGTGAAAGCCACATGAAAAACTAAATAAAAAATTATAAAAAAGGTCGACCTATATAGTTAACATACTACACAAAGGGATCTGGAGCAGTGGCTCAGAGGTTGCGGCACTTCCCGTTCATGCACAAGGATGTGGATTCAAACCCCACCACATATACAATGAAGTGTCAGAGCAACGAAAACCAGATGAAAAACTAAATAAAACTGATTGTCTCTCTCACTGTCTCTCTCTTTAAAAAATAAATAAATACCAAAAACTTATCAAAGTGGGCACTATAAATGCAAAGTTCATTGTAAGTCAGTTTATCTAAATGAAGTTGTTTTACAAAAATAAGGTGGAGAGGCTGGTGCAGTAGCTCAGTGATATTGCATATGCCTGACGTGTTCGAATCGAGGACGCAGGTTCAAACCCCAGCACCACGTGCGCAATGAAGTGTCAAGAGCAACCAAAGCCACTTGAAAAACTAAATAAAGTTGATTCTGTCTCACTGTCCCTCTCTCTTAAAAAAAAAAAAAAAAAAAAAAAAAAAGGTGGAGTAGGGCTCGGTGGTGAATGCCCTTAATCCCAGCAACTAGGGAGGCTGAGGCAGAAGAATCACAGCTTCAAAGCCATCCTTAGCAACTTAGTGAGGCCCTAAGGAACTTAGCAAAACGCTGTCTCAAAATAAAAATAAAATGAGCTGGGGATGTGGCTTAGTGGTTAAGTGCCTCTGGGTTCAATCCCTCGTACCCACCCGTCCCAAAAAAAAGGTGGAGGTGCTGGAGAGGTGGCTGAATGGCTGTCATGCTCCAGGACCAGGTTTCAATCCCCAGCACCACTTACACAGCTAAGCAAAGGAAAAACAAAAACCAGATGAAAAGAATAAAATAAAATTAGCTCTCTTTAAAAAAAAAAAAAACAAAAAAACCCAGATTAGAATAACTTCAATGTGGGACTGGAGCAGTGGCTCAGCAGTTATGGCGCTTGCCCACCATGCACAAGCATGCTAGTTCAAACTCCAGTACCACATACACAATGAAGTCTTGGAGCAACAAAAACCAAATGAAAAACTAAATAAAAAATTGTTTCTCTCTCACTGTCCCTCTCTCCTTTAAAAATAAAAAAAAAAGAAGAAAAGAAGAATAACTTCAATGCATAAGACAAAGAATTGGTACCCAGAATTCCTTACAAATAGCTACAAGACAATAAAAAAAAATCTCAGGGAAAAACCAGCCTTAGAGATAAGCAAATAATGCACAAAGGAGGAAAAGAAGAAACCTAGGGCTGGAGTGGTGGCTCAGTGGTTTCGGCACTTGCCTGGCAAGCACGAGGACCTGGGTTCAAACCCCAGCACCACATACACAACTGAGTGTTGGAGAAACTAAGGCCATGTGAAAAACTAAAGAAAGTTGTTTCTCTCTTTCTCTCTCTCACTGTCCCTCTCTCTTTAAAAAAAACAAAGAAAAAGAAACCTAAATGATAATAAAAACTTAAAACATGCTCAAACTCAGTAACAATTTTGGAAATGCCAATTATAATATAAAATAGCATGACCCCCATATGAACAACTAAAACTATAAAGAATAAAATTAAGGGTTGGTATTAAAAACTGAATTCTTATACACTGCTGATGAATGCATAAACTGAAACTTATACACTGCTGATGAATGCATATACTTTTTGGAAAGCAATCTGCTATCTTACATTGTTTAACATGCACATACCCTAAGACCTAGATTTTTTTTTATTTTTAAGAGAGAGAGAGAGAGAAGAAAGGGAGTGGACGGGGAGAGAAAGACAGGGAGAGAGAAAGAGACAATTTTATTTTATTTTTTCATTTGGTTTTTGCTTCTGTGACACTTAGTTGTGAATGTATTACTGCAGTTTAAACCTGGGTCCTTGCACATGCCAGGCAAGTGCTCCAACCTCTGAACCACTGCTATGGCCCAAGACCCAGAATTTCTACTCTCACTCACATGGAAACATGCAGAATGCTCACCACAATACAGTTGGCAATTGTTAAAAATTGCTAACAATTTATAGGCTGGGGCTGTAGCTCAGTGGCAGAGCACCTGCCAGTACATGGGTTTGATTCTGAGCACCACATTAAAAAAAAAAAAAAGATATTTTGTCCACGTACAACTAAAAACAAGAGTTTGCTTTTTTTTTTTTTTTTTTAATTATTAAGCCAGACATAGAGGCGCATGCCTGTAATCCCAGTGACTCAAGGGGCTGAGGCAAGAAGATCTCAAGTTTGAGACCAGCCTCAGCAATTTAGCAAGGACCTCAGCAACTTAGAGACCCAGTCTCAAAATGGGCTGAGATGGGCTCAGTGGTTAAGTGTCTCTGGGTTCAATCCCTGGTGCCAAATAATAATAATAACAACAATAATTAAAAATTGCTAACAACCTAAACATATATTAATAGGTCAATTAATTTTACAAGGTAAAGCCATATAACTGAACACTATAAAAAGCTTAAAATAGTTACCTTTATTAACAAAAAACAAATGTCAAAATCTATGCTAAGAAGAAAAGTATATTGCCAAGACAAGCAATGATGCAGCTTTATGAAGTTTAAAAATTAAAATACTGGGCTGGAACAGTTGCTCAGCAGTTTGCCCAACGCGTGCAAGGACCTGGGTTTGCACCCCAGCACCACATACACAACTAAGTGTTAGAGCAACAAAAACCAGATGAGAAACTAAATAAAATGGATTTTCTCTCTCACTGTCCCCCTCTCTCTTAAAAAAAAAAAAAAATTAAAATACTGTTCTCCTATTCTAAGAAGCCACAGATAGGCTGGGACATCTTTTATTCTTATGTTAGTGGCTAACCTGTTACACTAGGCTGGTTTGGGTGGGGAGTTCTATTGTTTCTTAGGGTGTTTTGTTTTGAAAGAAATGCAACTGGAATTAAAAAAAAAAAGGCACAGATAAGATGCACTGTTACTTCATGAACCACTAAAAAAGAAAAAATGTTGTCAATTATACTATAATCAACTGTAAAACAAATCCCAAATTCAGAGATTAAATGAAGTATTAGGAATATGTAAGAATCAATGAAATACTAGTTTATATGGATTATACTCCTAACATACATAGTGAAAAATTTTAAAGCATGCAAGAAATGGCAAAAATTATCCATGAATACTGTTACAGTGGCTATTTCTGGTAAAGGATGAGAGGGAACATAACTATCATGCTTTCTTTGGAAAAAAAAAAATCTGGGGTTGGGGATTTAGCTCAGTGGCAGAGTGCTTGCCTAGCAAGTACAAGGCCCCGAGTTCAGTCCTCAGCCATGAAAAAAAAAAATTCTGATGCCTATCTAGGGGCCAAGAATATAGCTTAGCTTGAGAGTATGTGCTTAGCATGCATGAAGCTCTAAATTCAATCCCTAGTATCCCTTCCCTGAAAAAAAAAAAAATGTTTTTAGATTAAAAAATATAATGTCTAAATTGTAGTTTTTAAATATCACTAGCCAATAAAGGAAATGCCCAGCAAGAATGTCTACAATGCTTAAAACATATAAAATACATAAAATCCATTAACTAATGAACGTACTCTAAAACAAACAAAACTGGTCACTTTTGGAAATAGGACACTAATCCATTTATTTAATTATTCTAAATCTAATGAAGAGAAAGGACCAAGCATTTGTCTCTTCTGTACAAACTATATTTTGCAATCAAAGTTAATGAAGGAGCCCAGTGTGGTGGTACATGCCTGTAATCCCAGCAATTTGAGAAAGGATCACAAATTCAAGGCCAGCCTCAATAATTCAGTGAGACCCTGTCTCAAAATAAAAAATAAAAAGGAATTGGGATTTGGCTCAATGGTAGAAAGCCCATGGGTTCAATCCCCAGTACCAAAAATAATAAATATTACAGGCAAAATTCACTAAAGGCGGCTAAAATTACTGGGTGCATGAGTAAGGGTCCGGCTTCAATCCTAGCACCACCAAATTAGGGGAAAAAAAACAATTTAGGGAGCATAACTTTTAAAGAGAAAGGGTATATCTATATAGCCTCAAAGTATACCTCCAAAATATTTATTATTGTGGATTCTTTGTTTTGTTTTGGGTATTGAGGATTTAACCCAAAGAAGCTATATCACTGACCCACAACCCCAGCCCTTTTTATTTTGATACAGGTCTTCGCAAGTTTCTAAGGCTGCCCTTGAATTTATAATCCGCTGCCTCCGCTTCCCAGTCTCTGGAAGTATAGGTATGTGCCACCTCATTTAGCTACTGTGATAATTTTAACATATGTCTACAAATTATTTTTATCTATCTCTCCAAGGGGTAGATTTTTTTTGGTGGGGGGGGGGGGATACTGGGATCAAACCCAGGACCTCATACATGCCAGAAACAAGCACTCTGCCACGAGTCCTCCATCCTTTTTTTTTTTTTTTTAAGATAGGGTCTTGCTACATAGATAGCAAATCTATACCTATAGAATTATAGATAGACTCCAGGCAGGCCTCAAATTTCTGATACTCTTGCCTGAGTAACTGAGACTATAGAGGTGTACCATTATGTATATATTTACATTTCATTCATTCATTCATTTATCAGCAGTAGGGATTGAACCCAGGGCTTTAACAGTTACCACATCCCTAGCCGAAGGAGGTAAGAGTTTAATTCCTTCCCCATGAGCATGGGTTAGATTTAGTGACAGCTGTTTTTCTTTTGCTGAGCTGGGGATCAAACCCAGGGTCTCATTACACTAAGCCACATCCCCAGACCAAGTAACTCACTTTTTTTCTCTTTTTTTTTAATTATTAGTTCGACATATTGGAAGGAATAATTGTTACACAATCATGCATACCTGGATATTGACACAGTGAGACAGTAAGTTGAGGTCAATCCTAGACCAGAATCTACCCTCCTTCATCCATTCCCTGAACTCATGTCTCCTCTGGAATTCCTCATACTTCATATGTTATGTACATGTATAATAATTGTTGAAAATTCTGAGGTTCTCTGCCTTTCTGTGTATAGCTAGGCTTCTAATGGGAGTTGACTATTCCCCATTATATTGAAACCGCCTAATCCCTCCCCCTCCCCCTGCCTCCCTCCCTTCTCCCTCACCTTCCTGGAAGTGACTCACTTTTAACAAACAGAATATGGAAAGAGAAAAAACAGAAATTTTACAGTAAAGTAATCTGGTGCAGACATCATCTTAATCACTAAGACAGGCATGGTGGTGCACACCTGTAGTTCCTAGCTTCGTGGGAGTCTAAGGCAGCAAAATAGCTTAAACAGAGTAGCTGGAGACCAGTCAGGGCAACATAGTGAGACCCTGTCTCAAAAATAATAATAATAATAATAAAAATAAAAAATAACTTCATCAATAAAAAGAATACGTTGATATCATCCACCTCTGACACAACAGGACAAGGAGACATCATCTCTGTGGGTTCTTTCCCAAAATCTATAATCTCAGTCTGATCACAAGAAAACATCAGACAAATCCTCCATGTTGAGAGACTTTCTACAAAATACCAGCCTAGCATATGCACATAAACATAAATGTGTATGTATATGTATGAATGTAAGTGGAACAAAATGAAATGGTACACATTAGACTTATAACAGAAATGACCTCTAGAGAGAAGAATATTACCCAAGAGGACAGTATTATTAGGGATCAAGGTAAAGAGATCTTTTTGATTTTTCACTCTGTATTTCCATTGTACTTTTTTTTTTTTTTTTTTTTTTTTTTTTTGGTGACAGTGTCTCCCTAAGTTGCCCAGTCTGGTCTAAAATTCACAATCCTTCCACCTCAGTCTCCTGGGAATTATGAATACACTACCATACCCAAAGATATATTTGAACAATATTAACTTTTTCAATATTCATAAATTACTTTGCAGGGGCTAGAGCGGTGGCTCATCGGTTACGGCACCTGCCTGGCATGTGCAAGGACATGAGTTCGAACCCCAGCACCACATTCACAATGAAGTGTCAGAGTAACAAAAACCACATGAAAAAAACTAAATAAAATTGATTTTAAAAAATTACTTTGCAATAAAAATGAAAAAATAGCATTTCATATACTACAAAAATTCTGTGGACTGGGACTACATATATAGTTCAGTGATAGATTGCTTACCCAGTATGTGCAAGGGCCCAGGGTTCAATCCCAGGACCAATTTTTTTTTTTTTTTTAAGATAGAGGGACAATGAGATAGAGAGAAAGAATCAATTTTATTTAGTTTTTCATCTGGTCTTCATTATTCTAACACTTAGTTGTGCACGTGATACTGGGGTTCAAATGTGGGTCCTTGCACTGCAAGGCAAATGCCACATCCGCTGAGCCACTGCTCTAGCCCCAATCCCAGGACCACTCAAAAAAAAAAAAAAATTCTGGTATCAGCACAGAATATAATATCCAAAAGGATATATAGAGAAAGTGTTATCAGTGATTGGGGAAGAGAACTGAAGATACTGCCTTCACTGTTTATTCCTATACTATTCAATTTTATTTACCATATGCACATACTGCTTTATTGTTTGATACCAGGGATAGAACCCAGCCCCAGCCCTAG
The DNA here is from genome assembly GCA_004027875.1 of Aplodontia rufa. NCBI lineage: Eukaryota > Metazoa > Chordata > Mammalia > Rodentia > Aplodontiidae > Aplodontia > Aplodontia rufa. The sequence continues at coordinate 27,170 of PVKS010027637.1, forward strand.
ACTTTTTGAATTTTGAGACAAGGCCTCCGTAAGTTGCTGTGGCTGGCTTTGAACTTCGAAGTCTCCTGCCTCAGCCTCCTGAGCCTCTGGGATTATAGGCATTATAGGCATGCACTGTACCCAGCCAATACACA
>PVKS010027638.1:0-27306 GCA_004027875.1 Aplodontia rufa
TTCTTTTTTTTTTTTTTAAAGAGGGAGGGACAAGGAGAGAGAGAGAAAAGAGAGAATCAATTTAATTTAGTTTTTCATGTTGTTTATATTGCTCTGACACTTCATTGTGTACGTGGTGCTGGGGTTTGAACCTGCATCCTTGTGCATGCCGGGCAAGTGCTGTAACCACTGATCCACTGCTCCAGACTCTGAGAGAGTGAGAGAGAATCAGTTTTTATTGAGTTTTTCACATGGCTTTCGTTGCTCTGACACTCAGTTGTGTATGTGGGTGCTGGGGTTTGAACCCGTGTACTTGCGCATGCGGGACAAGCGCTGTGACTGCCCCACCACCACTCCAGCCCTGCTTGTTTTTTCTTGACAATGGGTTATTTTATCTTGCTATTTTTTTTCTTTTTGCATGCCTTGTAATTTTTGACTGAATATCAGATGTTTGAGGTGGAAAAATAGTACACACTGAGTATTTCTCTCTAGACATGAGCTCGCTTCTTGTCAAGCACGGGTGTGCAGGACTGGGCTTTTGTAGTCGGAAGGTGATCTGAGTTTGGCATACTGCTACTGCTGCTGCTGTCTTTGGTGTACTAGGGGCCTCAATACCTCCAGTGCTAGGTGGCTTTGCCTTGTGCTTAAAGGGGGCGCCTAGTCATGTTAACCATCTTACACATCTAAACTTGCTTCTTTTGTGCTCTTAGATTAGGATTCTTCTTTATCTCTTTTTGTTTGTTTTTGGTAAGGGAGATTGAACCCAGAGACACTTTGTCGCTGAGCCACTTCTCCAGCTCTTTTTTTTTATTTTGAGATAGGGTCTCCCTGTGTTGCTTAGGGCCTCACTAAATTGCTAAGGCTGGTCCTGAATTTTCGATCCTCCTGTCTCAGCCTCTAGAGTTACTGGGATTACAGGTGTGTGCCACCAGGCCTGACTTCTTCTTTATCTCTTTATCTAATCCCTTTAAAAACTAACCCAGCCCTGGGCCCTGTCACATCTACTCCTTAATCTTCTAATCTGCTGCTTCCTTCCTTACTAAATTTCCAATCTAATCACTAATCTGTAATGACAATTACAGCCTGTCAAGTTGCTATGTACCAGGCATTGGTATAAGCTTCTTAACATGTGCTAATTTGTTTGATCTTCATAGAAACTTCATCTTGGCATGGGCTATTACACAGATAACTTAAGAACCTTGTCAATTTTACAACAACAGTTCTCAATTTGGGCTTTATATTAAAATATTCTGGGGAGTTAAAAGAAATCCTGAGCAGCCCTGCCCCCCAGCCCTCAGGGTATACCTGCAGGATGGTGCTGTGGCAGAGCCTCTTCTGAATGGGAGGTGTTCCTAGAGAGCTCACACACATTCTACTCTTCGACTGCACTGGTGCTGGGAATTTTCCCTTGGCTGAGGTGCTGGGACACCCTCCTTCCAGTGACCTGTCATTCCATAGAACTCAACTCCCTGAGACTCTTAATATAAAGTAATGGCCAGTACTACCCAGGGCCTTCATCTGCCTGCCGCTGCAGGAACACCTCTGCCCCTTGACTCTGATGAGCTTATAGACCATCATCAAGGAAGTTAGCTTGGTTTTGTTCACCAAAGCAAGTTCATCATTAGTGTAGAAAAATGTCACTCTTGGGGGCTGGAGCAGTGGCTCCGCAGTTACAGCACTTGCTTGGCATGTGCAAGTATGAGGGTTCAAACCCCAGCACCACGCACACAACTAAGTGTCAGAACAACAAAGGCCACTTGAAAAACTAAATAAAAATTCATTCTCTCTGTCTCTCTCTCTCTTTAAAAAAAGAAAAAAATGTTACCCGTTGGCAGGGGCAGTGCTCAGTGGTTAGAGTGCTTGCCTGGTGTGCATGAGGACCCAGGTTTGAACCCCAGTGCCACAAACACAACCAAGTGTTGGAGAAACAAAAACCAGATGAATAAATAAATAAAATTGGTTCTCTTTCTCTCTCACTCTCTCCCCCTTCTCTCTCTCTCTCTCTCTTTTTAAAGAGAGAGGTACAGTGAGAGAGACAGAGAAAGAGAGAAACAACTTTATTTAGTTTTTCACATGGCCTTAGTTGCTCCAACACTCAGTTGTGTACGTGGTGCTGGGGTTTGAACCCAGGTCTTCGTGCTTGCCAGGCAAGCGCCGAAACTGCTGAGCCACGGCTCCAGCCTCCCCGCTTTCTCTCTTAAAAAAAAAAAAGTTTCTCTTTTGTGCACTGATTTTTTTTATCCTGCATTTTTACGGAATTTGTTTATAATTTCTAATAGCTTTTTTAGTGGAGGGTATAGATTTTTCTATGTATATAATATCATGACATCTGTAAACATGGATAATTTAACTTCTTCCTAATTTGGGTGTCCTTTCATTCTTTCACTAGCCTAATGGCTGTTGTAAGAGTTCTACTGCTATATTAAATAAGAGTGATGAAAGTGGTCATTATTTGTCCCTGATCTTAGAGAAAAATACTTTCAGATTTTCCCCACTGAGTATGGTATTGGCTGTGTGGTTTTCATTATGTGTTCTTTAGTATTTTGAGGTGTTTCTTGTGTATCTAATTGTTGAGAGTTTATCATGAATGGATATTGAATCTTTTTTTTTTTTTAAAGAGAGAGGGACAGTGAGAGAAAGACAGAATCAATTTTTATTTAGTCTTTCATGTGACTTTTGTTGTTTCAACACTTTGGTGTGTACATAGTGCTGGGGTTTGAACCTGCATCCTCACACATGCCTGGCAAGTACTGTAACCACTGAGCCACCATTCCAGCCCCCCTCTGAAGTTTTTTAAATAAGAATCCACATTTGTGGTGATAAGGGCCAAAGTCAGGATGGTGGCAAAAGGAGTGAAATTAAGAGATTAATGTGACAATGAAAGGATTTCTAGATGCTGGTGACTAGATTCAGAGCGTCAGGGAGAAAGAAGAGTCAGAGAGGAATTTAGAGTTCGGGGGATTGAATCCAGGGCCTCCTGCATGCTAGGCAACTGCTCTGCAACTGGGCCACACCCCCAGCATCTAAATCTTTGAGAGTTGTCATTGTACATATTAGTTTCCTATGGCTGCCATAATAAAGCGCCACAGGGCTGGAGCAGTGGCTCAGCGGTTATGGCACTTGCCTGGCATGCACAAGGACGCAAGTTCAAACCCAGCACCACATACACAACAGAGTCTTGGAGCAACGAAAGCCACATGAAAAACTAAAATAAAAATTGATTCTCTCAAAAAATAAAATAAAATAAAACGCCACAAACTGAGTAGCTTAAAACAGTGGAAACTGATTCTCTCACAGTTCTGGAGGCTGAACGTGTAAAGTCAAGCTGTGGCTGGGCCATGCGCTCTCTGAAGGCTCTGGGGAGGACCCTGCTTGCCGTTTTCCTAGTTACTGGTGGTCATTGGCAGGCCTTGGCATTCCTTGGCTCACAGCTTATCACCCCCAGCCTCTGCCTCCATCGTCACAGGGCCTTCTGTGTCTGGTAACAAGTTTGCTGCTTTTGTAAAAATTTATTTTGAAAAAGTCAATTTTTATTTATTTATCTGGTTTTTGTTTTCTGACACTTTGTTGTGTATGTGGTGCTAGGGTTTGAAGCCAGCTCCTCCCACATGCCAGGCAAGTGCTCTTCCACTGAGCCACTGCTCCAGCTCCAAGTTTGCTGCTTTTTTTTCCCTAAGAGGGATAGAGGGAAAGAGAGAGAGAGAATCAACTTTATTTTTTCATCTGGGTCTTGTTTTTCTGACACTTAATTGTGTATGCGGTGCTGGGGTTTGAACCAGGGTCCTTGTGCTTGCCAGGCAAGCACTCTACTGCTGAGCCACCGCTCCAGCCTCAAGTTTGTTGCTTTTTATAGGGAAATCTGTTATTGGATTAGGACCCACCCTAATTTAGTAATACTTCATTTTAGTGTCATTACATCTGCAAAGACCCTATTTCTAAATAACACCACATTCATAGACACAAGGGATTATGAATGGAAACTATATTTTGGGGAAACACAATTCACCCCATAACATCACAGTAATCAGAGAATTATGCATCAAATTATATTTGCTTTTAAAGAGCCCACAATCTATTAGAAATGATATTTAATCTATCACAATGTGGCAAATGCGGTAATGCTGAGCTGTGCTTGATGTGGGAACTTAGGGAGAGACACGACCAGCCTAGCAGAAAACAGATGAAGAGGGGATCTTGCATACAAGTAGAAATATAAGGAGAAGCACAAGTTCGTTGTGTCTTGGACCATTCAGTGTTCTGTTTCATAATTTTATTCATTTAAAAATGATCTCTAGTTTGGGTGCATCCCAGGGGATGCATTCTCAGGAGTTAGCAAGTTCTGCAGCAGAGACCACTGATGGGAGCAGCTGCAGAGAGGAAGGATCCATATGTGTCTTGTCTCATTTTCTACATTTCTGGAGCCATTTTCCTTATTCCTGAAGTTCAGCCTTAAAATTCAATTTTTCTTTAAAGATAATTGGCTGAGTACACAATTTTAGGTTAGCATTTATTTCTTCAATGCTTTAACAGTATAATTTTTTGATCTCTATTGTTTTTGAGAAGTTTGCAGCTATTCTGATTTTTTTTTTTTAAGAGAGAATCAACTTTATTTTTTCACCTGGGTCTTTTTTCTGACACTTAGTTGTGTATGTGGTGCTGGGGTTCAAACTCGGGTCCCTGTGCATGCCAGACAAGTGCATTAACCACTGAGCCACTGAACCAGTTGCTCTGTGATTGCTTTTAATAACATTTCTAGGGGCTGGAGCAGATCCTCAGTGGTTATGGTGCTTGCCTGGCATGCACAAGTATGTGGGTTCAAACCCCAGCACCATGTACACAACTAAATGTCAGAGAAACAAAGGCCAGATAGAAAAATAAACAAAACTGACTCTTTCTTAAAAAAAAAAAAAAAAAAAGCTTTTCTTTGTCTTTGGTGTTCTGTGTTCTCTGTACAGGTGTCTATGTATGAATTTCTTTTTATTTAACCCACTGGTCTATGTTGTTCTTCATGGATCTCTGCATTTATTTTTTCATCATTTCAGGAAAACACATAACAACAATCACTTTAAATATTGCTTTTCCCCCTTCCTTATTTCCACTCTTGTTCTGGGCTCAGAATAATAAGATATACATATATATATATATATATACGTTCCCACATATCCTTTCTATTTCCTATCTCCTTAGGTAATTTCTTTGGATATATTTTCGAGTTTGCTAATTCTTTCTTCATTGTGTTGAGTGTTAAAATTTTCATTTTTTAAATTTCTTTTTTGCCTCAACATGTTTGTTCATTTCGGATAGATTCTTACAGCTCCCCTGTCTTGGGGATTGGATTCATTCTTTTTAAAACATCTTATACATTGCTGCTCCACATTCTATGTCTTGTCTATGCCACCGAAATGGATGCTCCACACAGGGCAGAAATCACCCTTCCAATCAATTGTCACATGAGTGCAAGACTGGAGGAAGATAAGACACTGTCTGGCACCTTCTAGCAAGGGAGCCTGGGAAATGGAGAGAATGATTCTCCCTGGGGAAAAGCATTTTACACCGATCCGGTGTATGTGACACAATCTCTCCGTGACTTCTTTTTCCGACCGATGTAAGCTCCCAGTGGACAGGGAGTGGTCTGAAGTTTGCCTGGCTGACTCTTTCTTCATCCTCAGTGAACTGTAAATCAATCCCCGTTGTGGTTCCAGAAACTCTTAGCTGATCTTATCCAGTTTAAAGCAATGGTATATTTTTTTTTCATGGCTGAGGACTGAACTTGGGGCCTTGCACACGCTGGGCAAGCGCTCTGCCCCTGAGCTAAATCCCCAACCCCAAGCAATGGTATTTTTGAACGTATAGAAAGCAGTCAGTGTATAACAATAATTTCTGCATAACTTTAAATTTGTTGTTTTCAAAACACCCTCACACACTGTTCTTTTGTTAAAGGTTAAAAGTGAAAGTGAATTTTAACCAAAGTAGTCTTGATTTTAAACCCTTGGCAAGAGCTGCTCATCTTCCGGAATTCCAAGAAGAAGTACCAGTTCTTTACAAGTGAGTGGATTCTTCCACAGCTTTGCTCTCCTTTCAGTTAAGATGCATGGCTATGCCGTTGTCCCTGTCATCTTTTCACCTTGCTGGGGTCTATGCCACCTGTGGCCTGACTTCAGGCAGCAACACCTTGGTGTCTGGGTGAGATGACAGCTTTCCTCTGGCTGTTCTGGCTTAAGGAATAAATAACACACAAATAATAGCACAGAAATGGGGGAAATGCTTGAATCCTGTACTGAGGTTAAAGGTTGGGAGATGTTTTTGTTAAATTGGAGTAGTATAAATGGAGCTTGGGACTAGTTTTGGTAGATGGTAGCTATGACAATATTGTGCCCAGAACAAAAGACGGTGTTCTAGGTAGAGAAGTGGAACACAGCAGTTCCTGAAACATAGAAGTCATCTCAATTACCCAGTTAAGGAATGAAAAGTAAACAGATTTCTCAAACTAGTTACATAACTTATAACAGTCTGATTGAAAGTAATGTGATCCTTCAGACACTGCTGGAGGAAATGTAAAAAAAGTGCAGCAACTCTGGAAAGCAGCTTGGCAGTTTCTCAGTGTCCAACACTAAATTACCTTATGACTCAGCAATTCAACATCTAGCTTTCTCCTTGCGAGAATAAAAACTATGTGCATGTAAAAGTCAGAATACTCTTGTATTCATAGTGGCATTGTTCACAATAGCCAAAAAAAGGAAACATCTCAAATGTTCATCAACTAATGAATGAATAAACCAAGTGTGGAATATCCACACGATGGAATGTTATTTGGCAATAAACAGGAAGGAGTACGGATTCAACATGGATGAACTTGAAATCCTTTAGACCCAATGAAGGACGCCAAACACAAAAGACCACATATTGTGATTCTTTTCATATGAAATGTCCAGAAGAGGCAAATCTATAGAGAGAGACGTTAGATAGTGGTCACCAAGGGCTGGGAATGGGAGCGACTGCAGATAAGGATGAGGATTTGAGCAGATGGAAACATTCTAACATTAGATTGTACTGATGACTGCACAGCTCTGTGAATGTACTAGAAACCATTGACTTTACACTAAAAAACGCGTGCCTTTTGTGGTGTGTAAACTCAGTAACCTGTAAAAAAAGAGCCCAAAACTCCCACTTGAAGGATGAGGAAGGTTGGAGTCTTCCATGGACGAAGGATGGATTCCAAAGTGGCAGCAGGGGTGGAAAAGGCAGGGCCTTCCAGGGCAGGGAAGGCAGACTGGAGAACTCTGTGAGGGGCCCTCACCCCGAAGGACCCTCAGTCAGCTGTTTTATTAAACAACGAGGAGACTTAAGATGAAAATAATGCTAGAGTAAGATAGTTCTATTTATTTGGATTTCTTTTTCATAAAATTATGTAAATTAACATAGAACTTATCAAATTCAGACTTAAAAATATGAGGGGCTACAGTTGAGTTGAGAGTTAAGAGAATTCCTTGCTTTCGGCTCCTCCCTACAGAAACAAAGGGCCATCCTTTCTGGAAAAAGAACCTCTCTCTTATCAGAAGGGAACAAGCCCGATTCTTGATGAGCCCAGCTCTGAAGGACAGTTTTCTTCCTTAACCTCAACCAGGAGGTAGAAAGGGATGAAGACCAGGATGCACCAGGAGCTGGGTCAACACACAGGGCGGGAAGTGCAGACACCAAAATCTGAGCAGCTGGGACTTCGTGGTATGGTGGCTTCCAAGAAGAGAGCAGCAGTGAGTAGAAGAGGAGACTGAGGCAGAGGGAAGGGAAAGCCTCCCCCCCCGCCCCGCAGCTTGACAAAGCCACGCAGTGGAGGCACCCCCATTGGGTGGCCTGTGTTCCCTGGCTCCCTGGCTCCTGAGATTTCACCTATCTTCCTACCAGTTCTCTACCACTTGCCACTTATACCCAAGCCAGGCTAAAGTTCTGTTCCCACCATTCAGTCAGGATAGAAATTGTTCAGAAGAAACAATACTAAATTAAAGTGGTCAGATTTCAGAAGTAGAGTAGAAGCCCCCAAATGTGGAATGCATAGAAACACAGCTGTTCACAGCTCAGAGTTCTCCTCCTGAGGAAGTGGCAGTTTAATATGGTGGCCGTTTGACAGACCTGGCCCAGCCCACTGCTTCCAGGAGCTTCTCCCCATTCTCTTCGCAGCTTTCCCAACACACCGAAGACAGTCTCTTTTGGGAGTGGCTGCCTCCTCCTTCTCCCCTCCCAGTTAGAAATCAATAGTGAGCATTCAGCTCCGAGGAGGTCAAGGTACAACCTCCTTCAGGTGCCCCAAATCCAGGTTCATGCAACAACAGTTGGTGTCCGCCATGCTGCCCAAGTGCAACCCCAACAAGATCGGGTTTGTGTGACTGAGGTGCACTGATAGGGAGGTCAGCATTACCTCTATCCTGGCCCCCAAGATCGGTCCCCTGGGTCTGTCCCCCAAAAAGATTGGTGATGACACTATCAAGCTAGCCAGTGGCAGAAAGGGTCTGAGAATCACTGTGAAATTGCTGGTACCTTCTGTCTCTGCCCTGATCATCAAAACCCTCAAGGAGCCACCAAGAGACTGAAAGAAATAGACAAACATTAAACACAGTGATGAAATCACTGATGACATTGTCAACATTGCCCAACAGATGCAGCACTGATCCTTAGCCAGAGGACTTTCTGGAACCACTAAAGAGATCCTGGGGACTGGCCAGACTGTAGGCTACAATATTGATGACCATCACCCTCAGGACATCATAGATGACACCAGCAGCTGTATGCCCAGCTATTAAGAATACAAAAGAAAGTGTTTCAATAAAGGACCATTTGAGGAAAGGGAAAAGGAGGAGGGAGACAGACAGTGTGAAGGGCCTGTGTTCTGATGTAACATTTGTCTGACTTCTTTCCTGTCTCCATTTCCCCACTCCTGAAAGGATTTTGTACTCGTGAAAACTGATTAAAACTCTACGTTGCGTTTTAGCTCCCTTTGCTCCTGTGTCTGAGCCCTCCTGTGTGAGCGCTGGCCTCCTCCCCTCTAACATGCACCTGAACCTGCCCTGAGCCAGGGAGGAGCGCAGCAGAAAGTCCCTGACCTTGTGCTGCTTGCGTTTTGTTCGGATATTTGTTCGGATATCCGAACAAAACGAACAAATCCCTGCATCACACCAGTTAGGAGTAAATACAGCTAGGCGAACAAATCAGGCAAACAGGGCACAAGGGGACTGTTTGTTTTTGTTTTGTTTTGTTTTAAAGAGACAGAGGGACAGTGAGAGAGAGAGAGAATCAATTTTATTTAGTTATTCATGTGGCTGTTGTTGCTGACACTTAGTTGTGTACGTGTTGCTGGGGTTCAAACCGACGTCCTTGCATGTGCCAGGCAAGCGCCGTAACCGCTCCAGCCCCAGAGGGGGACTGTTTTAAGTGGAGAAGTCAGAGAAGCCCTCTCTGAAGAGACCCACGTGTGCAGCAGCCTGTGAAGCAGGGTGAGCCATGGGGAGGTCTGGGGGGAGTCCTGGCACACGATGGATTGACACAGGCAACTTCCTGAGATGGGGAGCGGTTGGCATGTTCTGGAAACAGCAAGAAAAATCCAGGGAAGTGCAGCATGGGGAGTGGGGCAGAAAAGGCAGGAGGTGAGCTGGAGGCGCAGGGGCCCAGCTGTGTGCGGCTCCCAGGCAGCGAGGGGCCAGGAATAAGACATGGGATGGGTAGTCTCTCCAAGGCTTGAGTAGTGAGAAATACCATCCAAATAACATTTTAAAAATGCACACCCAATCATAAAGGAGCAGCAGCAGGAGGAGGGAGCGCAGGGAGGAGCCAGGGAGGAGCCAGGGAGGAGAGAGGTTCTGGGGCAGGAAGCCTTCTTACCTCTACTGTTTTGATGACCTAAAATTGCAAAGCATCTTCTAGACTTGGCAGAGCATTGAAGCTGATGTTTTTCTCATGGACACTTTGTTTTTTGTTATTATTAAGGAGTTATTGTACAATCATAAATCCATATAAAGTAACAATATGATATATACATTTGCTCCTAAACTAGAATTACTCCCACGTCGCCCACACCCCAGTCCCTGGATTCTTTTATATTTTGCTCTTACAAGCAATATAAATGTGTAGATTGTGAATTTTCTACAATCAAATTGTTCCATAAGTATTATTTGGATTCTGGGGGTGGGTAAAGAGTATGGTATGCTGTTGATTTTCTCCCAAGATCCCTTGTTCTCCCCCCACCTCCCTCCTCCCCCTCATGGGCACTTTCAAGTGATCTTCAGGAAACTTCCTGTGGCTGGGGATTTCTGGCCTGAGGGTTGCTTTCCAGATGGTTGCCTGTGACTTAGTCCCTCAGCCTGTGATGGAGGTCCTGCTACTTCATTCTGCAGAGTTCCTCTTGCTGCTCCAGGCAGGATCCAAGGCAAGGAAACCCAGGTTCATTTTCTTACAGGGGTTCATCGCTGGTCCGTGCAAACATGTGACACCTGCTGTCAAGAGGGCAGGGACTTCCTAAACAGCAGTCCCTGCTCTGCAGCCACAGGACACTCTAGGCAGCCGGTCACCTCAGTTTTTAAAGGCAAGAGTCTGACAGCTGGCAGCTGAGGGATCCTGCTGGAGCCCCTTCAAGCACAAGGAAAGGCAGTTTCAATTTCTCCTTCCCTTCCGTGGTGATGGAGGGAGTGGTTCACAAAACAACAACTTTTTGCAAAAATAAAAACGGAAGCAAAACCAAAAATCCCTCCTGTTCAGTTTAAACTTCTGGCCTCTTTATAGACCTACTGTGGGTAGTGGTTAAACATCACAAAAAACGGTTTCACCTCTTCTTTGTAAGTCCTGAAGAGCAATCTTCATGCCTCGCTTTAGAACACAGCATCTACTACCGAAGAGATAACAGCCTAAATTCAGGTCCATGTTAGCACCTTGCCATCTGCCTTAGGGGACTGCAGGGGGGCGAGTGGCAGAAGAGGGATGAGGACCAGTCCCAAGGACCCCAAGATTTAGAGGCTGGCGCAAGGAGGCAGAGCCAGTGAACACACATGAAAGGAGCAGATGGCAAGGTGGGAAGAAAAGGAGGAGAGTGTAGTATTGCAGAAGCCCAAGAGAGAGTTTCCAAAAAAGAGGGCATGACCAACCATGTCACAATGAGGCCGAGGGAGCAAGGACTGAGGATTATATCCTGCATTGAGCAAGACTTAGAGGTAACTGGCGAATTTCTTCACACAAGTTACTGTGGAGCTGTTGGAGCGAAAGCTTAATTAGAGTGGATTCAAGAGAGAGTGGAGTGAGGACAGGAAGATAGTGAAATAAGCAAACCTTCTGTGCAATTTACTATGAAAGGAGTGGAGAGATGGGTTGGTGGCAGGAGAGGGCAGGGACAAGGAAATGTTATCAGACGCCCAGTATTGTGACTTGTACATTTCCTGATGGAAGCGTGTCAACAGAGAGAGAAAGCTGATCCTGGAGAGGGGACCCGAGGGCAAGAGCAGAGTGCTTGCGGGAGGAGGGAGGGCAGAGTCCAAGGACGCAGGTGGTGTTAGCTGGGAGAAGGAAGAGGGTTTCCTTCTGTTCATTTTCTCAATGAAGCGAGAAGGGCGAGGTGGGATTAGAGATTTAGAGGTGTGGTGAAAGAAGGGAGGAAAGGAATCTAGTGTTTCTAAATCACAATTCTAGTATAAATCTGTACTCCAAGTACACTGACATCTGAAACCAGGACCGTAGGGGGTCCCTCAAATCATGTCACACATTGGTGATCTACTCCATCCACAGCAGGGTTGGCTTTTTCCCTGAGTATTTCCCTGTTTCTGACAGGCAAGGCAAAGGCAGGAGCTTTAGGAGGCCTGGCCTGCAAGGTGAGTCACTCAGCTCTACCAGGACCAGGCTTCAGGGGGACCGGCTTGGCTTCCGGCTACGACAAGCCTCTCATCACTATAGCACACTCAACTCTTCTCTTTTGTCACCTTCAGCAGGTCTTAGCAACCAAGGAGCATACATCCTGATTCTCAAGGGGTGCAAGGGGACACCAGAAGGAAGTCATCTGCAAGCAGGAATCCTGCTGTGGAGGACTGAGGAAGGCACTGCGACTCCTTCCATCTCTAAGACAAGTATCTGTAACAAACTTCACTGGGTTTTCAGTTCAGTGCCTATGATAATCGAGATGGTGATGCCATGTACTGACAGCTTATTGCAAATGTATTTTCCCCAGAAGTTAAAAAGCATTACTCAAAGATTCAATAAAATAACAGCGATCTTATTGAGAGCCCCGTCTCATTCATTTGATTTGTTTCTAAATTAAGGTATGTTTCCTTTGGTCAGGAACCCTTAAAATCCACACCTATACATCCTCCTTGGTTTTTTCCAGGATTCTTTTTTTTTTTTCAGGGCTGAGGACTAAACTCAGGGCCTTGCATGTGCTAGGCAAGCGCTCTGCCACTGAGCTAAATCCCCAGCCCCTCCAGGATTCTTTAGAAAATTTAAAAATTCATTATGGGGCTGGAGCGGTGGCTCAGCGGTTTCGGCACTTGCCTGGCAAGCACGAGGACCCGGGTTCAAACCCCAGCACCATGTACATGGTAACTGAGTGTTGGAGCAACTAAGGCCATGTAAAAACCTCAATAAAGTTGTTCCTCTCTTTGTCTCTCTCACTGTCCCTCTCTCAAAAAAAAAATTCATTATGATCACTTACTTGTTGATTCGTGTTCTAAACATCACCCTGTGGCTCATGTGCAGTTTGAATCTACGTTGTGGTAAGGCTTGGGACACAGTGTACAGGAGCAGAATTTTGTTTTCTTTAAGCAAAGGGAACACCAGAGGCATCTTTTAAAGGGCTTGCAGGATTATTATCTCTACTTTACTGATGTGTAGATAGAGGAAAAAAGGATGAAACAATTTGCCCAGGATCACCTGGCTAATAAGGGAAGAAGAGAGGTGAAAATGCCAGGGCAATAGGAGATACAGCATGCTCTGCTGAAACCAGACACCCCGGTATGCAAAAGAGTGAGGAACTTTTAAAATTCTCTGCAACATACAGCTGGGTTTACCTGAAAAGGCCAGATTTTCATTTTCTTTAAATGATTTATTCCTCTAATCTGCATAAGGTGTTAAGTAAGAATTCACTATTCTTCTTATAAATCACCCAGAGATATTGAGGATAACAGAGGGCTGGAGTGGCAGCTCAGTGGTTACAGTGTTTGCCTGGCGTGGGTTTAAACCCCAGCACCACGTACACAACAAAGTGTAGGAGCAATGAAAACCTAAATAAAATTGATTCTTTCCTCTCTCTCTCTCTTTCAGTGTCCCCCCTCTTAAAAAAAAAAAAAGGATAACAGAAATAGAAATAACAATAGATCTTTCTAGGAAAACTAGATAACAAAGATCCAAATTATAAATTGGGAGCAGAAGCAGGGGAGTGGGAGAAAAAGAGAGACGATGACTATGGCTGCAGGTAGCAGAACGAATTGACCAGGTGCTGTCTTTGAGAAGCAGCGAAGGGCTGAACAAAGAATCACGTAGTCAGTCTTTTTTTGCTGCAGTCTGTTCATGGGATGGTGGTAGAAGGACATGAGCAGCCCGTTGGCTGCCCACTTGTGTTGGCTAGAGAGAGGAAAAGTTAAAGGAAGGCCGGAATCCTACCAGCGTGGGGAGTGGTCCCAAGGGTCTGCTTCACTGAAACTTCCTGCAAATAGCTGATTCAGACAACACCTTATTCACAGATGAGTCATCAAAAAGGAAGCGGTACAAGGTCCAAAGAGAGCCTGAAAAAGCCGGGAAACAAATGGGGGGTGGATTGACAGAAGCACAATTTATGATAAACTATTTTGCCATGATTTAAAAGCAATTAAGCCACTGTCTCTAGTAAAAGAGGTTCATAGCAGCTTTATTCCTAATTGTCAAAAATGAAGAGAATTCAAATGTCCATTACTTGATAAGGAGACAAAATAAAATATGGTACAGTGATAAAAGAAAATATTACTTGGCAATAAAAAGGAGTTTTTCTTTTCTTTTTTTTTTTTTTTTTTTTTGGTACTGGGGATTGAACCCAGGGGTCTCCAGTCCTTATTTTGAGACAGGGTGTCGCTAGGTTGCTTAGGGACTCACTCCTTGCTGAGGCTGGCTTTGAACTTGCAATCCTCCTGCTGTGCTGCCCCCTGGCCACACTGGGAGGCAGCTGCTGCCCTCGCCAGGCGTTAGTGGCCGCCCTGACCCACCTGCCCGCTCGGCGCGCGCGAGGCCCCTGCCTGCGACCTCCCCTGCCGGCCTCGGAGCCCCTCGCGAGCGAGACCGGACCCGGAGGGGCGGTTCCGCCCGCGGCCCCGAGGACGCGGCGCCAGGACGCGGCGGGCGCGTGTGGCTCGGACCCACCGCTACTGGAACGGGACAATCGGGGTCCCCCCACTTCCTCAGGGTACTTTTCTTCCTCAGGGCTGCTGCAGTCCATGGCTGCCACGAAGAGGTCCCACTGCGATGAGCGTTTCAGGCCGGAGAAATTAAGAGAGTGGCCAGAGCCCGAGTCCGTCTCGTCAATGGAGGAAAAATCGCCCGTGCGACTCGACCCTGGGGCCGGGACTGCTTGGCCTCAGTCAGGGGACACGCTCCAAAGAATTCGCTGAGTCTGATTCATTCCACGAACTCGTGTTCATATACGAGCATAGAGAGAATCTCATCCGCATGGATGTCAACACCGCACCAAACTGAAAAAGAAGGGAACTTCTAGTAAATAACAGAGAGACCAGGAGAGTGGAGGGAAGAGAAAGGCGGGGAGACAGGGGCTGCATTAGGATAAGTTCTATGCGTGCTTTTATAAAAATGCCAAGGTTCATCCTATTGTTTTGTGTATCTAAAAAGAGCAGGTGGTGGGAGGAAGGGGGGGGAGGGAAAATACTGGAGTTCAAACAAGGTACACTCCAAGCTTTTATAATATGTCACTGTGTAATCTCATGTCATGTATAGAAACCTAAAAAAAGAAAAAAAAAAAAAAGAAAGAATTTGTTGAGTAGGAATGGACCAGGGTCACATTTGGCCAAGAGCTGGTGCTGTTGCCTGTCACCAGCCGCAGGGACAGGGCACAGGAGCCAGCTAGTGGGTAAACACAGCTCACCCTGCAGGAGGATCAGGTCTGGGCTGACCAGTCCGGTCCTCACACTTAAGGGTCTGGTAAGGATTCTCTCATAAAGAAAGTATCATTGTTTTGTAGGGTCCTATAATTTGCCTTGTTGAAATGAAAAGTTCTTGGGAATTTATTTTGTCCCTTAGCTGTGGAAGCAGAGCACAGCAAGTTCTGGATTTCCAAAGTGCTGCCGCACATCATTAACATCTTCCCTAATATTTTCTGGCCAAATTGCAAAGGAGTCACCAAACTGCCTATTTCTTTAACAACAACAACAAAAATTTGTCTAAAAATCTGACACATGACCAAGAGGGTATATAACATCTTCCCCTCCTAATCTTAGGATGCATGAAGAAAGGGATTTCCCAAGATACTTGTCAGTATTTCTACTTCTCCAAATAGAGTGATTGATTCTAAATTTATACTGTAGCATCAGGGAAACATATTTGATTTACATATTTTTTTCAGTTTCCGTCTTAAAATAAGTCTGAGAAGCCTTTAAGGTGAGATTCTGTTTACATCATAAAGAGCTTTATTTTGGAGAAGACCCAACTAGCTGTTAAAATATCATTTTAGATTTCTTGTGAAGCTGGAGGAGTGGCTCAGCAGTTAACAGCACTTGCTTGGCATGCACGAGTACACACATTCAAACCCCAGCACCACGCACACAACGAAACCTCAGAGCAATGCAAGCCACATGAAAAACTAAATTAAATTTATTCTCTCTCTCTTTCACTGTCCCTCTCTCTTTAAAAAAATAATAATAATTTTGGGGCTGGAGCAGTGGCTGGGCAGTTACGGCGCTTGCCTGGCATACACAAGTACTCGACCCCAGCACCATGTACACAACAAAGTGTCAGGGGAATGAAAGTCACATGAAAAACTAAATAAAAAATGCTTCTCTCTAGCATGTGCAAGGCTCAAGTTCAGTCCTCAGCCCTAAAAAAAAAAAGCTTTTCTCTCTCTCTCTCAGTCACTCTCTTTTTTTTTTAAGTTGATTTCATATGAAGATATTAAACTATGGATAAAAATAGAACTCTCCTTTCTGAGATTTCTGTATTGACAGCTGTGGTATTCGAGTTTGGGGGTTACTTGATTTTGATGCACTCAATGTGGCACATTGAGAAGAACCAGAGGTTGAATAAAAAATTCTTAAGGGGCTGGAACAGTGGCTCAGCAGTTACCACACTTGCCTGGATGCAGGATGCATTGGAGGACCCGGTTCAAACCCCAGCACCACATACACAACAAAGGAAAGCCAAAGAAAAGACTAAAAATCGTTTCTTTCTCTCTCTCTCTCTTTATATAAACAAAATCCTAAGAACCTGTATCATTTTTTCAATAGAAATAATTATTCTAGGTAATAGTGTATCTCTTCCAGATAGTGATTTTTATTACCTTTTCATTTATTCCTCCTTAGTAATATGGGAATAAAACCTGGAGATCAGTTCTTAATGATCCAACTGAAAAAGCCCTATAGTGAAGATTTAAACGTATCAGCTTCACCCAAACTCATGATGGAAACAGTAGGGCTCTAGGTGTGAGACAACATCTGTACAAGGCCTGAGGCTGGGGTGAAGGATGTGGCACTAAACTTTCTGTGGTTTTGACTTATGATGTGACCTACCAGAAGACAGGAAACTTGAAGGCCCTTTAAAATCTACCTACTGAATGAATACTGAAAGAGAAGCTTCATTTTATATAGGATCCCTTTATTTAGTAAGCTTGTTGGTACTTTAAAAAATAATTTAAGAGGCTGGAGCGGTGGCTCAGTGGTTACGGTGCTTGCCTAGCATGCATAAGGACGAAGAGTTCTAAACACAGTACCATCTACACAACAAAGTGTCGGAGCAACAAAAGCCACATGAAAAACTAAACAAAATTGATTCTCTCTTACTCTCTCTCTATTTTTTTAAAAAAATGATTTAATGGTACAATGTCAAAGATTTGTCTCAAAGTTGGGTAGAGCAAAACAGTGAGTAGAAATTTAGATGAAATGAAATTATGAGTTGATAATTGTTGAACCTAGTAATAGGTTTTGAAATTGTTCCTCAATAATAAATTTTAAGGGGCTGGAGCAGTGGCTTGCCTGGCATGGACAAGGACACAAGTTCAAACCTCAGCACCACATCCACAACCAAGTGTCAGAGCAATGAAGGCCACATGAAAAATAAAATTAAAAAAATGATTCTCTCTTTCTCTCTGTCACTGTCCCTTTCTCTTTAAAAAAAGAAAGTTTCAAACTATGCTTTGAGGCTCAACCATCAGATTTATGCTAAAACTTTTGGTAAAACATGTTGAGACTTGACATTCCTGTTGGTTTCTTCAGGATTAACCTCCTCATATTCAATTCTGTCATTTTAGGTATTAGCTAGAGAGGACATCGATGAAGCTGGGCATGCAATATTATTTAGAGAGAATTACGTTGTGAAGGTAAGAGCTGGCTGCGGACTGGGCTCCAAGTGTGCTCTGGGGAACAAGAGTGGTACAGAGGGCATGACCCAGGGTTGATGTCACCAAGTGTGTGGGTCAGCTTTCTTCACTGCCCGGAATACCTGAGATAAGCATCGTAAGGGGGGAAAGGTTACTCCAGCTCACAGTTTCAGAGGTTTGAGTCCGTGGTCACTTGGCCCAGTGCTTTGGTGGAACGTCGTCATGGTGGAGCAGAGTCACTCACATCATAGTGGCTGGGAAGCACAAAGAGGGGAACCCCAAGGACCCACTTCCTCCAACAAGACCCCACCTCCTAACATCTCCATCACCTCCCAGTAGGGCCATCAGCTAGGGACCAAACATTCAGCACATGAGTCTTGGTGCCCATAGCACCAAGTCAAAGAGATACATCTTGCAGAATGAGGCTCCTCTGATTTGTTCCTTATACTGCCCAGATCTGAGATTGTGCCACCCCCTTGCAGGGTCACTATGAGTCCCAAGTCCTGTTTGGATGTGTGCTCAAAGGACCTGAGAGATTTTTCTAACTGCTTCACTTCTTTGGCTTGGGACTAAACAGAAATTCTTTCCTACTGACACTTGCCTCCTTCTCCGCATCTCCACCTTTCAGCGGGCCTGCAGAAAACCACCAGGAATGAATTAGTAATCAAGGACAAGGATCAATCAGTAATTGATAATCACTATGGAATTAAACTTGGGTTAATTTTAGTAGCAGGGATTGAAATTTGGTGTTAAAATAATACTTTGACATTTGCATTGAGGTTTGCAATAGAAAGAAAATGCACATATATTCTCATTTGGGGATCCACAGTGGTTAAGTGGGGTTGGCCTCCGTATTGTAGATCAGAGAGAGGTGTCAGAGCAAATTTAGTGTCCATTTTGCTCTACCAATTGCAGTCACTATCTTTTTCCTGATGATGAAGGATAGACATGGAATGGGTAACCAGAGAATGCTTTGAAATCATTAAAAAGAAGCAAAAAATTGGTGAGTTAGGAACAGTTTAATCTGATTAATGAGTTACATGCAGGTCAATGTGAAGCCTCAGTGTGCCTTAGAATTTGTCACGACCTCTTCCTGCTCTTTGCTCTCAGGTTCTCTTTCTGAAACTTCCTCTGTGCTCCAGTTTTCTTGTGCTAGGACTTGGCAGCCTGAAGGTGGTGGAGGGCCTAGGAGCGGAGGCAAGTGTCTCCACCCACCCCGGTGATTCAAATCACAGCAAATGGGAGTTTTCTTAATTATTTGTGTTGTTTGTTTGTATTCATTAGAGATTGGATACATATTTTCGGCATCTGGATACTTTTAAGGAAAGAAGAAAAGAGCTGTTATACAAAAAATGGGTTGAAAACATTGCAGAGCCTGTTCAGCAGAGAATTATGGGAAAAGTAATTTCAAACAGAGGAGCTGAAAAAACAAAATAAGCAAATTTTGAATATTCAAAGTCTACAAATAAAACGGTACTGAGGTTTTTTAAAAATAAACACAATGTGAGGTTTTTCTGTTCTGCTGTCATGTACACACACACACACACACACACACAACATATATTTCTTTTTTTTTTAAAGAGGGGGACAGTGAGGGGCTGATTCGAAGGTTACAGCGCTTTCCCAGCATGCGCGAGTACACGGGTTCAAAACCCAGCACCCACGTACACAACGAAGGGTCAGAGCAACAAAAGGCACGTGAAAAACTCAATAAAAATTGATTTTCTCTCTCTCTCTCTCACTGTCCTTCTCTCTTTAAAAAAAAACAAAACAAAAGGGGGGGGCAGTGAGAGAGAGAAAGAGAGAAACAGTTTTAGTTTTTCATGTGGGTTTCATTACTCTGACACTTCGTTGTGCACGTGCTGCTGGGGTTTGAACCTGCGTACTTGCGCATGCCAGGTAAGCGCAGTAACTGCCGAGCAACCTATCCTATCCTGCCCTTCCCAATGCCATGCTGTTCAGGGGACACCACCTGTTGTGGAACCTTTAGAAGAGAGTGAGTTTTTCCAGCACTTCATAGGAGGAAGAGTGGAAAGAAGTAGGGTGTTGAGCCCAGGGGAGAGAAACCTTTAAATACTTAGAAGGCAACCTGTGGCTGACAGGTAGGTGCACCAACTCCTATCTGCTCCTGAAAGTTGCAAGGCAGAGCTACACTCAGGACAAACTTCCTCCTGGTTAGAATGACCAAATCAGTGCCTGCCTTGTGGAGCAGAAAGTTCTCAAACTGAGGCTCCTGGTGATTTCAGAACAGAACTGAATGAATGATTCCTTCTAAAAGGTGGGTGGAATCTCACTGTGGTCTGTGTTCCTGCCTAGGCTGCTTCCAACCCTTGGAAGATGTGCATTTACATAAAGTGTTTGGCTTTTGTGAATCTTGCAAAACAGTTTATATGTAGTGATTTGCTCTTAGGTGTGTTTTTTCCGTAAAGGAATTTGTATCTAGGGACCATTATGATTCTGAAGCATATGATCCTTTTTATATGAAAAGAAAGAACCTGGATTCTGGAAAAGTAGGGTAGGTGTATTCATTCATTCATTCATTCATTTCTTCTTAGGTGTGCGGGAGTCGGAAAAACCTGGTCTTTTTTTTTTTTTTTTTTTTTTGGTGCTGGGATGGTACCCTGCACTTCATACCTGCTAGACAATTGCTCTATCACTGAGTTATACCCAGAGCCTAGGGGGTCTCATAATTATCCTTTATTTATTCATTTATTTATTTATTTTTCAGGACTGAGGATTGAACTTGGGGCCTTCCGCATGGTAGGCAAGCGCTCTGCCACTGAGCTAAATCCCCAACCCCTCCCTCCTCTATTCATTTAAAAAGCGTTTCCCCTGAGTTTTAGAATAGGAACCCAGAGTAATTCAGATGATTGCACAATGCATACGCGTGATCCTTTGTGGCTCTGTTTGTTCATTGTTCACTCACTGTCAGCAAAGCCAGAGCTCAGAGGGAGAGGGCTCTGTGGACAGCGGGTGCAGGAGCAGACACTCATAGGACCAGTCCAGGGACAATGGGACAATGGGAGACCCCTTTCCAGGGAAAGCTGCGCAAGAGCCAGGTGCTGCCCGAGTACTGAGCTGCAGATGTCAAAGCTGCCATCGGATTAGCTCAATGGAGAGGTGTAGATTTCAGTCTTTGCAGAATTAGCCACAGGATACTACTATTACTTTTTGTTTTGTTTTTAAAATGTCTGACTCTGAAGAGAGAAGTGGTTTATTTTGCTTCTTGCAGAGACTCATGCCGGCTTAGGTTCTTTGGGTCGCCAGTGGCGTCTGGGGTGTGAGAGAAGCAGGTGTCCTGCCACCTGCTTTCAGTGACTGCTGACCTGGTCCCTCCATCAGGCCAGCATTGGGTTAAGTGTTGTGGAAGAACTGCAGGGGGCAAATGGTCCTTCTGCCTACTTTGTCATCAGGAGGAGAGAAGGAAATTCCTTTTAAAATGACCTCTGAACATCCGCTTCCCTTGCTCCCCAGCCCTGGTACTCTTGTGAAGAGCAGCCTGCTGCGTCCCCCAGGGCCTTCTCCTCCTCAGGTTCCTAGTGCCACCTTAGATGGCTTCTCTAAAGGCTAGATTGCCACTGTGTGACTTATCTGTTCCAGTGTGAGACCCCAGTCAGGACAGGACCTGGCCTGGGTGTGGCAGTGGTGGCCCAGCTCCACAGTGCAGTGCTGCGGCAGGA
Organism: Aplodontia rufa; assembly: GCA_004027875.1. Lineage (NCBI taxonomy): Eukaryota > Metazoa > Chordata > Mammalia > Rodentia > Aplodontiidae > Aplodontia > Aplodontia rufa. The sequence goes on from PVKS010027638.1 coordinate 21,190, forward strand.
ATCTGAGGTGCCTGAGTGTGGTGTTTGCCACTCTGCACAGCAGTTGAAACTCTGTGAGGCACATGGGAGTCAGGGCCACTGCTCCGCCCTGCCCCATGGACCTCTGTTCTCAGCTGCTCTGGTGTATCACAAGACCTGGAAGGCTTGGCCAGATTTGAACCGCTGACTACAGACACATCTGGGGCCTCAAAGAGTGTCACTTGTTTTGCAGGCTGCAGCCCCTCCGCCTTGTGGCCCTCAGTTTGGAAGACAGCAAAAGTCAGACAAAAAGACTAGAACCAGCCTTCTCTCAGGTGCCTTGTGATCACGGAGCTTCATTTTTAGAGGCTGCTCATTGTCAAATGATTTTCCACCCCTAGAGCCCCTGGAGGTGTCTTTAAGAGCATTGATTTACATGCTGAGTGAAGTCAGCATAACCCAGAGAACCAAGGGTCAAATGTCTTCACTCACCTGTGGAGGCTGGAGCTAGACCCTGGCCATTGAGAAACTCTCATGTATTAAACCCTGAAAAGGTGTAGTGACACACAACCTAAGGCATTCGTAGAGATGTGTTGGGAAGGAGGGGGGAGAGGGGGAGGGATACGGGTGGGTAATTAGGGGAGATTCTAGGGGTAAATATAATTTTCAGAATATAAATATATTGTTTTGTTGGAAGTATGTTTCATTGTTCAACAAATAAATTTCTTAATAAAAACATCACATAAAAAACTAAAAAAAAAAAGGGATTGGGGATTTAGCTCAGTGGCAGAGAGCTTGCCTAGCATGTGCAAGGCCCCGGGTTCAGTCCTCAGCCCTAAAAAAAAAAAAAGCATTGATTTAGATTTATTTTTCTATAGGAAAGCTATATCCTGCAAAAGAGCTTAAAGAAACAGAGAAGGCGAGAATGCATGCCAAATTGTCCCCACTCATTTTTACTCTACACAGCCTGGATCCAAGAGAGCGTCAGAAAGCCTCGTGGGCATCCATGAGAAGTAAAGCTTGTGGTGCATTCAGGTACAGAGTAACCAAATAAGGGGACAAACCAGGACTTGCTTCACTTGCAGTGTACTTACTGGGGATTGAACCCACAGGTGCTTAACCACTGAGTCACATCCCCAGCCCTTTTTATTTTTTTTTAGTTTGAGACAGGACATTGCTAAGTTGCTTAGGGCCTTGCTAAGTTGTGGAGGCTGGCTTTGAATTTGTGATCCTCCTGCCTTAGCCTCCTTATCTGCTGGGATTACAGGTGTACACCACCACACCCAGCCTAAGGTAGGTCTTGTAGCTAGCTGTTTTTTTCTTTCAGTGATTTATAGTTTTGTTGTTAGCACTGTCATCACCTGTGTATTATGCAGTCAGTACATGCAGAGAGCAGCATGAAGCACAGTAGCTTAACAAATCCCCACACCAGCCGGTGAGCTCACCGTGACAGCCTCCTCCCCGCCAGAGCCGTCCTCCCTTCTGTCTCCACTACATGGCTCTCCACAACAACTGCTTTTGTATCCTTAAACAATATTGTTTACCCTGCCTATTTCTGAATTTCATACAAAGGCAATCTTAACACATTTACTCCTTTGTGACCAACTTTCCAAAAAACTGAGGAAGCCTGAACCTAGCATGCAATCCACCCGCTGTGTATTAGCGCACAGTCTGATCTGTCAGACGGTGTCTCCGCCCATTGCTACACTTCTGAGATTTGCTCAAGTCGCTGCACACAGCTCCAGGGTGCTAATCTCCCTCTTTTGTGGTATGGTAGAGCATTTGCAGTTTGACTGTACCACTTTTTATTTACCCATCTTACTTTGATGGAGATTTGGTTTTTTTCATGTTTGGGCTGTTATGATCCTTCCAGTGCGGGTATTTTGATTTCCACAAGCCGCTTGGTCCCAGGATGATGTTAAACTGTTTTCCAAAGAGGCTGTTTCAGTTTACAGTCCCGTCAGCATGGATGAGAAATACTGTTCACATTCCTCACATTCTCCTTGCCCTTTGTATTCTTAGACTAATTTGAGTAAACCCCATAGCTATTTTTTTTTTTTAAGAGAGAGGGACAGTGAGAGAAAAGAAAAGAATCAATTTTAGGTTTTTTTTTCATCTGATTTTTGTTTCTCCAACACTTTGTTGTTTATGTGGTGCTGGGGTTTTAACCCGTGTCCTTGTGCATGCCAGGCAAGCGCTGTAACCACTGAGACGCCGCTCCAGCCCCAAGCCCGTAGCTATGTAATAGCATATTTTTGACCAACGAGACTAAATGCTTTTCATGCTTTTATCTGTCACTGGGCTTTCTCATCTGAGAAGGACCATTTTTGTTTTCTGTTAGGTTGTTTATCTTTCTTGTTGGTTTGTAGGTGTTCCTAGGATACTCTGCACATAAACCTCTTTTCAGTTATACTTGTGTCTTCTGTTTTGTGGATTGCAGTTTTACTCTTCCCAATGGTATCTGTTTCTTTTTTAAATCAATTTTATTTACTTTTTATCTGGTTCTGGTTTCTCTGTCACCCAGATGTGTATGTGGTACTGGGGTTCGAATTCAGGTCCTTGTGCATGTGAGGCCACCTCTCCAGCCCCCTTTTCTATTTTTTATTTTGAGACAGCATCTCACCGAGTTTTTTAGGGCCTCACTAAATTGCTGAGGCTGGTCTCAAACTTGCAATCCTCCTGCCTCAGCCTCCTGAGTCACTGAGTCAGGGCACTCTGCCCAGCTTGTGTTCATTTTTGAAAGGATATTGTTACAGGATCAGAAATGCTAAGTTGGTGGTTATTTTCTTTCAGCATATATTCTGTTGTTACTCTTTTAATTGAGAACGCATCTGCCAGTCTTACTATTGTTCTTTGGAAAGTAATTTTATTTTTCCTGGACACTTTTAGGATTTTCTCATTCTTTGATTTTTGTAGTGTTACAGGAGGTTTTCAAATGTGGATTTCTTCTTCTACTTGGAATTCATGGGTTGTCTTGTATCTGTAGATTAATGTCTTCATTTATTTTGGAAAGTTCTGAGTCATTTTCTCTTTGGTTGTTACTGCTGCCATACTCTGTTTCTTCTCTTTTGAATACTCCAGTTGAACATGCTTTAGATTTTCTCACTGTGTCCTTTTCTGTCTCTCAGTTTTCTTGAGTATTTTCTATCCTTTTTCTCTACATATTTGATTCTAGATTTTTGAAAAAAATCTCTTTGTGTTGGATAATATGTTGTTAATCCCATGTGCTGAGTTCTTATTTTCAGTCATTTTATTGTGCAGTTCTATAATTTCTACTTGATTGTTTGTCATAGAAAAAGGTTCTGAGAGGGCTGGGGCAGTGACTCAGTGGTTCCAATGCTTGCCTGGCATGTGTGAGGATGCAGGTTTGAACCCCAGCACCATGTATACAATCAAGTGTTGGACAACAAAAACCACATGAAAAACTAAATAAAATTTAGTTTAAAAATCTTACTTCTGCTTCTTTAATCTGGTCTCTTCCACCTAACAGCCTGAGGAGTGATAGCTGGAAACTAGAGTAGCTTCCCATGACCCTCACAAGCATGTGCAGTCTCCAAACACGGCACCTGAGGTGGCCTCTGGGCCCTGACACCCTTTTTGGCTTCATGTCAGAAATCTGTTTCTTTCCTTAAAGAAAAGAAATACATATCGATCACAGGAGTCTCTGGTCAAGTCAGCATGTGTCCAGCTCCCTGGCCTGGCAGGCTAATGTATGTCTTTGCTCACTCTATTATTGGCCATTCCAGTGCAGCAAGAGAGGCAGTTGTCACATGCAATGGCAATGTCACTGTACCCTCCCAGTAGCAAGCCCTTGGCAGCAGGGCTGTGTCTCCTTTATCTTGATGTCCAGTGTTTAATTAGAGTGTAGTGGGTGGTGAGTAGATTCTTACTAAATGAATAAATGGAGGAATAAAAGAGAAGGCACATTTCCCTAGACAGGGCTGGGTTTCCTGGGGCAGCCCTGGTGACAGCCTCTGGGCACCTCACATAGTTGGTGAAATAAGGGACTTGAGCAAGGAGGTCCGATTTGTCAGAGGCAGAACAGAAGCCTTCTCAAATTAAAGAACAGGCGATGATATGTTGAAATGTTGAAATCACCAGCACATTTGAAAGACAAGACCAGGAAGTTGGACTACTTGGGGACAACCAGTCATCTCTTCCTTTTGGGGACGATGTGGCATTCGCCATCACTTCTTGTGAACCTGCTTCATTTCTGGTTCTTTGCACACTGGCTTTCTATGTTTTCTTTGTTGGACATGGAATGCAGATGCTCCAGTTCTATGGGACTTTCTGGCTTGGGCACTCAGAGGCTGTCAGGTAGTCCCTCTGTCACAACTCTCTCTGTGCCTCGGCCACAGCTGGACAAGGCTCCCATGACACAAGCCTACCTACAGATTGTGCCAGCAGGAGTGTGGGAGTTGTATTAGCCAGTGTCACATTAGTATAGTGAAATACCAGGGGCAATTAACTTATGAGAAAAGGTTTATGCAGCTCAGAGTTTTGAAGGTTCAAGTCCGTCATCAGGTGGCCCCAGTTGCTCTGGGCCATTTTTGAGGGCAGCATATCATGGCAGGAGCATGTGTAGGGGCAAACTACTCACGTCATGAACCAGGAGAAAAAGGAAAAGACCAAGGTCCCACGGTCCCTTTCAAGGGTACTCCCCATGACCTGTGACTCTCTCCTTAGGCCTCCTAGCACCAACCTGGGAACCTAGCCTTTCCATATGCACCTTCATAGCAGAGGGACAGCCACCAGAGATGTCTAGCTGGCCTTTCCTTTTCATAGTGAACACCAAGCTCATTAAATCACTTTCCAGAATGGTACAATTCGCTTTGTTCTGAGTTGAGATAATGTTTCTACTTTTCTTCAAAGTCCTGGAAAGCTTACCTGTGCGGAGAAGCAGCACCTGTTTGGGAAGGAGAGGACAATGACTGACCTGAGCCAGCTTGCTTTCGAAGGGCAGTTCTACTCCTCACGTCTATGCCAGAACAAGGAGGCTGGGAAGCAGGGTCTGGTGAGCTGAGCCTGGGGGCGGGCGGGCTGGCTTGATTTTGCAGCAGCACTCTCAATTTCAAAAGCAGAGCCTCCAGCCAAGCCCTCCCTCAAAAACAGACACTGGAGGGCAGAGGAGAGAGAAGCCAAAGAAAGGAGTGAGGAGGAGGAGGAGGCAGGAGGAGCATTTCTGCTGACCAGAAATAATGGCCTTGCCTCACCTTGGGGCTGCTGCACTGGGGGACACTCGGTGGGGAAGCCTTGGTGCAGAAGCTCAGAAGTGTAGCAGATGTGGGGCCCTGGGCCCCACCTTCAGAATCAGACTGTGCCTTTATAAGGCAAGGGCAAAAGACAACTGGCCAGAGAGGATCTGCTAAGATTTCTTTAGCTCTTTTTCCTGTGTCCTGTGTCCTGCCATTTTTCTACCATTTGTTATTTATTACATCCAAACCTGACCAGAAAGTTGGGTTTTAGTTCAGTCATAATAGGTGGGGATTTTATTTTATTTTTTGGTACCAGGGATTGAACCCAGGGGTGATTAACCACTGAGCAACATCCCCAGCCCATTAAAAAAAAAATATATATATATATGTATATATTAATTTTGAGACAGGTTCTCGCTAAGTTGCTCAGGGCCTCGCTAAGTTGCTGAGGCTGGCATTGAACTTGAGATTTTCCTGCCTCAGCCTCCTGAGCTGCTGGGATTACAGGCATGTTCCACCATCCCCAGCTAGGTAGGAATTTTTTGAAATGAAAAGCAAAATGAGATTTTATATATTTAAAAGTTTTTTAAAATTTTATTTTGCCTTTATTTTAGTAGTGCTGGGATTGAATTTAAGGCCTCAGGCGTGCTAGGCACGCACTCTACTGCTGAGCTGTGTACCTCCAGCATTAGGAAGTGTTTTATGTGCGGGGATTCTGCCAGTGCAGTTCCTCATCCAGTGCCCGTGCACTGGTGGGCAACAGCAGCTCCCGGCCTATTCACATCCCCAGCGCTCTCCCTGCAAGCCCTGAACCCTGGGGCGGCTCCTGCTGCTAGGCAAAGGGTACCTGACGTGTTGTGTGGTCTCTGCAGTTCTCCTTTCCCAGCCACAGGGCGAGGGCCAGGGACCGGTTCCTCTTTCCGGTTTGAAAAGCTGCTTGGAGTTTTTTTTTTTTTTTTAAAGA
>PVKS010027639.1:0-27306 GCA_004027875.1 Aplodontia rufa
CCTGGTTTGCCTCTCTTCCTGGGGTATATATTTATTCTAACATACTCAAGTACAGTGACATAATTATAATTTTTATACCTGTGAAGAACATTTTTATATACATGACAGCAGTATGTACAATCACATAAGAGCTGGGAACATACCTTGTTTTAACTCAGTTCAGGAGCTTCCCCTTCCCCTCCTGTTCTCCCACCCGCTGTCCTTGTTAGATAGATTTGACAATAGGATAAACATTGGCTTTTTTATAAAAGCATTCAGAATAACTTATTCTAATCCAGTCCCCAATACCCCCACCCCCTCCTTTCTTTTCCCCTCTACTGACATTTCTGTAACTTACTAAACAGGTGTTTTTTCAGTGACTCATTGATATATAATTCACCATGATATGTTCTTATATGGGCATAGGAAACCTAAGTCTGAGTCCTTCCATTAACTTTCCCTGTTTCATTCGTCCTTCCTCCATTCCCTTCCCCTTTGACTGCTCCTCTGGTCTTTTCCTTATTTCAGGTTAGGTCCACATATCACAGAGAACACTGGACTTTGGTTTTTTGAACTGACTTCTTTCATTTGGCATGATATCCTCCAGGTCCTTGCATTTGACAGGAAATACCATTCAGTCATTCATCCTTGCAGCTGGGTAATACTCCGTTGAATATGTGCCACAATTTCTTCTTCAGCTCATCCGTTGAGGGGCTCCTTGGTTGATTCTGTAGCTTAGCTATTGGGAATTGAGCTGCTGTGGACATTGGTGTGGTTGTGCCCCTGCAGTATGCTGCTTTCAGGTCCTTTGGATGTCTAGCATGGAGTGGGAAAGTGGGTCAAAGGGTGGATCCATTCCTGCTCTTTTGAGGAATCTCTAAACTGCTTTCCAGATTCCTTGCACCAATTTGCAGTCCCACCAGCAACGTGTGGGTGCACCCTTTTCCCCACGTCGCCACCAACATTTGTTGTTCCTATTCTTGATCATTGCCATTCTACCTGGAGTGAGGTGAAATCTCAGTGCATTTTTAATCTGCATTTCTCTAATTGCTAGAGATGTTGAACATGTTTTCATATATTTGTTGACCATTTGAATTTCTTCATTTGAGAAGTGTCTGTTTCGTTCTTTGGCCCTTTTGTTGATTGGGTCGTTTGGTTTTTTGGTGTTGAGTTTTTTAAGTTCTCTTTACATTCTGGATATTAATGCCCTGTCTGAGGGTAGGAGGCAAAGATGTTTTCCCATTCTGTAGGGTCTCTTTTCACAGTCTTAATTATTTCCTTTGCTATGAGGAAGCTTTTCAATTTGATAGCATCACATTTATTGGTTTTTTCCATTTAACTTCTTGGGCTTTGCAGGGATCTTGTTCAGGAATGAAATCCTGAGCCAGCGTGTTGGAGTGTTGGGCCTACCTTTTTTCTAGTTGGTGCAGGGTTTCTGGTCTAATCCTAGGTCTTTGATCCACTTTACGTTTTGTGCAGGTTGAGAAAGATTGAGCTTCTTTCTGCTACACACGGATTTCCAGTTTTCCCGGTACCATTTGCTAAGGAGACTGTCTCCTTGTGTTTTGGCTCCTTTGTTGCGTATGAAGTAACTCTATACGCGGGTTTGTCTCTGTGTCTTCTATTCTACTCCGTTGGCTTTCTTGTCTATTGTGTTGCCTGCACGACACTATTTAGTTATTGTCGATCCTTAGTGTAATTTGAAGTCTGGTATTGTGATTCCCCCAGCTTCTCTTTTCTTGCAAAGGATTGCTTTAGATGTTTTGGGTATTGTTTTCTTTCCAAATGAATTTCATGACTGCTTTTTTTAATTCTGTGAAGGAGGTTCTTGGAATTTTTATGGGAATTGCATTGAATCTGAGTAGTGCTTTAAGTAACATGACCATGCGATAATATTAATTCTGCCTATCCAAGAACACGGAAGGTATTTCCATCTTCTAAAGTAGCCTTCCATTTCTTTCTTTAGTATTTTATCATTTTCATTGTAGAGGTCTTTCACCTCTTTTGATAGATTGGTTCCCAAGTATTTTATTTTATTTGAAGCTATTGTGAATGGAGTAATTTTCTAATTTTTTTCTCAGTATGTTCGTCATTAGACTGAAGGATTGCAATTGATTTGTGAATGTTTGTTTTGTATCCTGCCACCTTCAGGAATTAATTTATGAACTCTAAAGTCTTCTCGTGGAGTTATTTTTGGATCTTCTAAACATATAATCATGTCATCAGGAAACAGCGACAGCTTGGGCTCTGATTTGCCTATTTGTAACTCTAATTCCTTCCCTTGCCTAGTTGCTCTGGCCAGAGTATCAAGGGCTATGCTGAGTAAGAGTGGTAAGAGTGGGATTCCTTGTCTACTTCTTGATTTTAGAGGAAATGCTTCCAATTTTTATCCATTCAGAATAACGTTGGCCTTTTGTTTGTGCCGAGGTAAGTTCCTTCTATTTTAGTGTTTCAAACATGAACGGGTGTTGCTCCTTGTCAAATGCTTTTCCTGCATTTACTGAAATAACCATGTGATTCTTGGTTTTAAGTCTATTTATGAAGTGAATTACATTTATTGACCTCTGAATATTGAACCCATCTTGTATCCCTGGGTTGAATCCTACTTGGTAACGGTTTACTTTCTTTTTAACGTATTTTTGTATGTATGATAAGGACTTTTACATCTATGTTCATCAAGGATATTGGTCTGAAGGTTTCTTTCCTTGATTTGTCTTTGTCAGGCTTTGAAATCAGGGTGATATTGGCTTTGTAGAAAGAATTTGCTAGAGTTCCTCCTTTTCTATTTAATGGAATAATTTGAGGAAATTGGTAATAGTTCTTCTTTAAAAGTCTTGTAGAACTCAGCTGAGAATCCGTCTGGTTCTGGACTTTTCTTTGTTGGAAGGCATTTTATGACTGCTACAATTTCATTACTAGAATTTGATCTGTTTAAGTTTTCTGTTTCCTCCTGGTTCAATTTGGGTAGTTCGTATTTCTCTAAGAATTCATCCATATCTTCAAGGTTTTCTAGCTTACTGGAGTACGGATCTTCAAAATAGTATCTGATGATCCTTTGGATTTCAGAATTGTCTGTTGTGATGTTTAATTTTTCTTCCCAGGTCTTAATAATATGAGATTTTTCTCTTTTTCTTTTCATTAGTGTGGCTAAGGGTTTAACAATTTTGTTTATACTTTTGAAAAACCAATTTTTTGTTTCAAAAATTTTAGGTTTGTTTCTTGATTTCAATTTAATTGATTTCAGGTCTGATTTTAATTATTCCCTGTTTTCTACTAATTTTGGTGTTAGTTTGTTCTTTTTTCTCTTGGGCCTTGGGATGAAGTGTTAGCTTATTGATTTTGTGTCTTTCTATTCTTTTAATGAATGAATGTAATGCTATGGACTTTCCTCTTAGCACTGCCTCATACTGTCTCCTAAATTGCATTATGTTGTATCATTATTCTCATTTATCTCCAGGAATTTTTAAATTTATCCACTGATTTCTTCTGTTTTCGATTTATTATTCAAGAATGTATTATTCAATCTCTAGGTGTTAGAATGGTTTCTATTTTTATCTTATCATTAATTTCTAGTTTTATTCCATTATGATCTGATAAGTTGCAGGGTATTATCTCTATTTTATTTTGTCCTTGCCAAGAGTTGCTTTATGTGATAGTGTATGATCTATTTTAGAAAATATTCCATGTTCCACCAAGAAGAAAGTATGTTCAGATATTGATTGAAGAAATATTCTAGAAAATGTCAGGTCCAAGCTATTAATTCATGGTTTAGTTCTTAACATCTAAGTTTTTATTTAAATGATCTATCTTGTGATAAAGGAGGTCTTAAAAGCCCTCAGAATAATTGTGTTTTGGTTGATTGGTTCCTGAATTTGAGAAAAGTTTTTATAGATAGATGATAGATAGATAGATAGATAGATGCTCTATTGTTTGGGGCATCTATATTTATGAGGGTTATGTCCTGTTGCTCTATGACCTTCATTGTCTCTTCTGATTAATTTTGGTTTGAAGTCCATGTTATCTGATAGGAGAATTGAGTACCAGCTTGTTCAGGACAGGTATGTTTATGATATACTTTTCCCCATCCCCTCACCGTCAGCCTATGAATGTCTTTGCCTAAGTGGTGTGTCTCTTGCAGGCAGCATATTGTTCAGTCCTGTTTTTTAATCCAATCTGCCAACCTATGTCTTTTGATTGAAGAGTTTAGAGTATTTACATTTAATGACATTATTGAGAAATTATTTTTATTTCCTGCCATTTTTATTTATTTCCTGTATTTGAATTGGCATTGGTTCTCTTTTGAATGATTTTTCTTCTAGTGTAATGTCTCACTGTGTTGGTTTTCATTTCTTCTTCATGATATAATTTATTGAGAATGCTTTGTAGTACAGGCTTTCTCGTTATGAATTCTATTAGATTTTTTATCATGGAAGGTATTTACTTTATCTTCAAATTTGAAGTTTAATTTTTCTGAGTATAGTATTCTTGGTTGGCATCCATTATCTTTCAGAGCTTGGTATGTATTATTCCAAGCCCTCCTGGCTTTTAGGGTCTGGGTTGAGAAGTCAGTGTGTGATTCTAGTTGATTTTCCTCTAAATGTGATTTGTCACTTCTCTCTTGCAGCTTTTAAGAGTCTGTCCTTATGCCATATGTTAGATATTGTCATAATAATGTGCCTTGGAGTGGGTCTGTTGTGAAGTTTGTATATTTAGAGTTCTATATGCCTCCTGAAGTTTAATTTCCATTTCATTCTTAAGGTTTGGAAATTTATGATATTATTTCTTTAAAGAGATTCTGCAGACTATTAGTTTATGCCTCCACATTTTCGTCCATCCCAGTGATTCATAAATTTGGTTTCTTGATTTTATCCCAGATTTCTTGAATATTCTGTTCATGATCTCTTAACATCTTTTCACTATGGTCTACTTTATTATCAAGAATAATTTATCTTTGATTCCAGAAAATCTTTATTTCAAGTATTTTACTCTATTGTTGATGCTTTCAATTGAATTTTTAATTTGGTTCACTATTCCTTCATTTTGAGGATTTCCATTTGATTCTTTTCAAGGATCTCTTGCTCTTTGTTGAAATGGTCTTTCACTTCCTTTGTTTCCCTCTCTGTATTCCTTCCTTTCTTCAGCTTTTAGTTTGTAGAGCAGTTTCAAGATGCATTTTCTAAATTCCTTCTCTGACATTTCTTCCACTGTGCTGTCATTGATTTCTGTTGTTGAGGCATTATGGGTAGTTGGGGCTCCTTGTTTTTTTCATATTGTTGGCATATCTACCCATTTAGTATTGTTCTGATTTCTTCTTTCAAGTGAAGGGTTACTTTGTGAGCTTCTTTTCCTTATGGGCCTTAGGTTGTTTGAATTTCTGAATACTACTATTTTAGTTCAATGTGTGACCTCTGCTGATCCCAATATCATTCCCTCTTTAAAAGGTGCTATTGAGACATATTTACTGTAGTCTCTTCTAAGCCAACACTTGTTCCATTAAACCTTATGAGAACAAAAGTTATTGAAATTGTTCTCTTCAATTCCTCAAAATCAGTTAAATACCTACAATAAAAATTTTGGAAAAGATTAAAAAATTAGTAATTTAATTAGTAATCATATTACTACTTTAAGTGGGTACTAGAAGGATAATGGGAGGAAGATTGGGTAAGTGGGACAGGTACAATGGAGGGCAGGCAGAAAAAGAGGGGTTAAGGGAATGAGAGGGAGAAAGCCTAAGATCAGTTAATTTGCACCAAGATATAATGGAAAAGAGAGACAGACACAGGGAGTGAGGGAGAAAGAGATAATCTAATATAGTGGTATTTACACCAAATTAATGGAGGTAAAGAGGAGTGTTAGGTGGGTGGGTTGTACCAGTTGAGACCGGTATCCTCCTCTTCCCTCTGGCAGGTCCCCCAGTTCTGTATCTGCTTGGTTTGGTGCTCTAAGGAGGGTTGCAGTGCCTGGGTTTTGGTGGTGACTTTCTCTTCCTGTAGGGTTCCATAGTTGCAGGAGTCCTCTCCTGGCTGGGGAACTGTGGGCTTTGTCTCAGTCCAGTGGGTGCACAGGTGTCGGCAGAGGAGAACTGGTGAATTTGTACCCTTGTTGGAGCAAAGTTGACCACTGTGTCCAGTGGGTGAGTGGGGAGTTGTGCCGGGGAAGAGCAGCCCAAGTGTCTCCTGAGTGGGCCTTTGGCACTGTGGTACTTTCCTGGGAACTGAACGCATCCCTGTCTCTGTCCTTTTTCCTGTAGAGCAGAGAGAGGGGAAGGGGCTTCAGTGATCCACTCCCAATAATGGTCCAGCTCAGTTCCCAAGAGCGTTCTCTGCAGGGGTGTTCCCCGGGCCACTTTGGTGTTTGGAAATGGGAATTCTGACTGTCTCTGTTTACTCAGAGGTGACAGTGATATGCTATTAAATGGCTTCAGAATCCAGCACAGCCTTCCCCCAGGACTGGGCTTCAAACTGAACAATGTCTTAGTGTTTCAAGTTCCAAGTTCCCTCTAACTCTTCCTTCACGTGGGTGAGCTCTAGAGAGTGCTTTTCTGTTCACCCGGGGTTTCTCTCTCTGGTGCTCCTTCCTGACACTTCCATTGAGAGAGAAATCAGCATTTCTCCATTCAGCAGAGAGCACAGAGAGCACTGGGAAGGGAATCCCATTGCCCCAGGTGCAGGAAGAGGAGGTGGGAGGATCACAAGTTCAAGGCCACCCTCTGGCTTGTTTACCCTGGCATTCTTCTAACCTTAAAATGCTCTGTGGGTATTAAAATGTTGAATAAGAAAGTAATCATGCTTGCAGGCTTGGGAGGAAGGCGATTTCCCCTCTGCCTGCTTCTTTTATTTGTTCCCTCCTCCGGTGTGTGTTTGTTGCTGTTCCGTCTTCTTCATGCCGTCTCCATCTTTCCCAGGAAGAAGAATCCAGTTAAGCTTCTTGTTCCACCTTTCCTGTTCTGTGCGTCTGTAATGCAGACACACACAACAGCCTTTAGGTCATGAACTATGCTTCTAGTGGCCGTTGACACATTTAGAATGAGTTGATATCAGCATTTTTCCCGTCTGAAAGTGTGAAACGGGGTTTGTTCGCTACAGGTTGGATTATAAGCCAGTGCTGCAAAGTTGAATCTAAACCGATGCATGTCCTTCTCCACGCCTAGGCTGTGGAACGCAGCGCTAGACTTCTTCTCATCAGTGACACTACCTCCGTGTCATCTTGTTTGGCATCTGTTCTTGCATGGAGCTGACCTGACTTTGGGAGCATTCGATGAAATCAGAGGAAGGAACAAATGTACATAGTCAGTGAAAGTCCCCCGTGTGCTAATGGCCGTATGTGTTTAAAGGATGCTCTGGCGCGTGGGTGATGATGTGGCTGTGGAGGAATGTGTCACATACACAGTGAAAGGCACAGAGGCAGGTCTCGAGGGACCCTCTGCAGCTCATCTCCTGGGGGTAACGCTTACATCCAAGGCTCAGGAAAAGAACACACAGCCCCACTTTCTGTTGTCCAACCCACATACCCTCATCCCACCCCAAGAAGGCCCTGTTTCCCTCCCTTCCCCACGATGACGCTCAGTCAGCCTTTGCGTGGAGCTGAGTGGCCGGCCTGAATGTGCCCTTTTCAGGTGGTCCACAGCTGAGGTTCATAACTGGCGAGAGGGACCTTTCGCAGGGACGCTTCTACATGGAAGGTCCTGAGCAATGGTGTCTTCTGCTTCTGTTCCTGTAGCGGAAGGAGCCTGCGGGGGGACCCTGCGGGGAACGAGCAGCTCCATCTCCAGCCCCCACTTCCCCTCGGAGTACGGGAACAATGCTGACTGCACCTGGACAATCCTGGCTGAGCCGGGGGACACCATCGCGCTGGTCTTCACCGACTTCCAGCTGGAGGAGGGGTATGACTTCCTGGAGATCAGCGGGACAGAGGCCCCGTCCATATGGTAAGTCCTGGGCAGCGGCCGCCCCCCGTGGGAGGCCTGGAGCTGCCTTCACTGGACACGCGCTGGTCGCATTGGTGTTTTGACTGCTGAACAGTTGCCTTTACTGCGATGGCTTCAAAGTGCCTGAGATGCTTCTATGTGGATATTTAGAGGGGGACAAGCTGGCTGTGCCCTGGAATTTTCTGTCTGCTCCCTTTGTCTTCACAACTGCTCAGACGGCCCAGCTGAGGGGGCCACGGGGTGTTTTCTGCAGATTCAATGTGAACCAGGACTTTAGACTATGGAGTCTTTTACTTCCTGTGACCACACAGTGGCAGAGTCTGCTTCAGATGTGTCATTGAGCATGCCATTTCCTCCATGAGGGTGCTCTGCCAGTCACAGTGCCACCTCTGAGGAGGTACCGTGGCCACAGCAGTGCCGCAGGCAGCCCATGTTGCCATCACTGCTGACCCCAAATACATACAGGTGGGGGCTTGGTCCCTTCTGTGCTGCCGTGGTGCAGGCGGAAGGAAATGGGGGTCTGACCTCTCTTCTGGGTAGCCCTTGTGTTGGCTGCAAGGCCGCCATCGCTGTCGGCGGGAGCAGCTTAGCTCCAAGTGGAGGACAGTTCTCAGGGCATCCCCTGCAGCAGAGCTGGGGCCTTTGCTGCGTGCTGAGGGGGTTCTGTGTGCGTTCAGTTAGTATGATTCTTGTCACTTTAAATCATGAACTCTGAGCACAGGTGGGGCATTTGCATGGAGGCCATGGGAGGATGGGGCAGGGCTGGCCCTCCATGGGTGAGTGGAACACTGGGGCAGGGGCAGGGCTGGCCTCCAGTGGGTGAGTGGAACACTGGGGCAGGGGCAGGGCTGGCCCTCCGTGGGTGAGTGGAACACTGGGGCAGGGACAGGGCTGGCCTCCCGTGGGCGAGTGGAACTCTCGGGCAGGGGCAGGATTCTTTGCAGCAGGAAGATTCCAGGATAAAGGCGGACATGTGAAGCTCACTGCAAACCTGACACTGCATTTTAATCCTGTAGCTGAAACTGAGCTGAGTTTCACTTTATTTTCCCAAACTAACGACTCACAGTAGAGGGTTTATATTTGTGGATGAATTCCTTCCTTTCTTGAGTTTATTGTGATGATGTAAAATGATATTCCAATTATAGGAAGAAAAATAAACCTGCACCTCTACGAGGCTTGTCTCAGATTTCGCCCAGCTTGAACGATAGTTTTAGCTTAGCTGGGATGTGTCCCTTTGCTATCCTGCACAGACTTTAACTTTAAACATTTGGTGAGGTTACGATCATTGTGCAGCATCTGACATCAGTGGAAGCAAATACTGACCTGGGAGCCAGGGAACTGGCCTAGATTCCATCCTGGTGTCTGCCACGAACAATCCTGTGCCCTTGGACAGTGTCTGTAAAGAAAGAGGCGGCATTGAAAAATATCTTTCTAAAATGAGCTAATTAAACTTCGCCTGAGCACCTGTCCTTTCCTGGTCATCGCAAGAGAGTCGGGTGACCCAAAGCTCCTGTAACCTTGAAATGCGTTGCTTTGTGTTTGTTTTTTTGTTGTTGTTGTTTTGATTTTTTGTTTTTTGTTTTAAGACACTGAAGTAGGAAGCATGTGGTGACCAATTCCCAGGAGTTTAATGGTCACTGTTAGGGGCCGTGTCTGCACTGCGATGTCTAGTGGTATCAGGTGTGGACTGGTGGCCTCGCTATGGGATTTGCAGAGGTGAAGTGGGAACAGTGTTTGTGGAATCCAGTGATGGCTTTTGCCAAGCAAGCTCACATAAGAAACGGACTCCAGGATGCAGCTGCCACTGCCAGTGTCTGAAAGGAACCTGGGGATGCCCAAGCACTTTGCCAGTGTCCTGAACAGGACCTGCACAGGTCCCCGGGGTCCACACGTACCAGGAGTTAGGCTGAGTCAGCAGAGCGAGGGTTCCTTTCACTAAGTGGGGCATCGGGCATCAGAGGACAGGATTCTGCTTGGTTCTGCCGTTTCTTTCCTCTTGCCTGTGTGTCCGCTCCTCTCACCTCTCCCCAGGGCTGGCTCTCTCCACGCCCCTGCACACACCTGAAAGTCTGCAGAGGTAGATTCAAGGGAAGCGGTGATCTGGATGTGCTGCCTACAGTGTCAGGGGACCCAGTGACCCGCGGGCCGGTAACCACTGTGAGGGAGAGAAAGTGGCTAGGCCGGCCTTGGGGGTGGCTCCTGCCTTCTCACACCTGCTTTCTGACCGGAAGACGTTTGCAGGTAGCTAGAGTCCCAGGGAAGTTGTGGGAAGCGCCCATGGGCCCTCTGCTGCTGTGTGCCATCTGTTCTGATGAGTCCCTTTGCTAGTGCATCCTTACGGTGACCTGCGATCTCCTGCCTGCCTGGTGGGGAACCCTGTGGGCCGTCTTCATTGCTATCCACTCATTACTCGCACCCGTGATCGTGGGAGCAGACCCTGGGCTGCACGGGGCATGAAGCCCAGGCATGGCAGAACAGCAGCTGAGCTCGGGCCGGCCCAGCCTATCTCTGGCCTCCGTAGTGCTGCGCCCCTCTGTGCAGCCCAGGTCCGAGTGCTCCTGCTGTCTGGGACGTGCCTTTCCTCAGGTGGCCTGGTCCCCAAAGCCTTGGACAGCAGCTCTGACAGGGTGAGGGGACAGTCCGGGAGCACGCGGGCGGAGCGGCAGTGAGGATGTGCAGGTGCGTCTGTGTGTGTCCGGTTGTCTCATTGGTGGCGTTTAGAGCTCATCATGAAGTCCTCATGTTGCCTTTCACAGGCTGCTTTTAAAGGGAACTCTCATCTTTCAATTGCTTTTCAATGGCGGCCAAAAGGACAAGGTGGCTTTCCTAAATCACCACCCATCTGGACTGCAGGAGCACGTTCAAAATAAAAAGCAGAATCATCGGAAGCACTTTTCAAGCTCGTACAAATGCTTGTAATATGGCTTATCTTCAGAAACTGTTACTTCACCATGACTTTAGTGACAGTCCCTGAGGTGCTTAATGATTCAGATTGGTATGTTTAGAAGATTTGTCCATCCTGGAATTGCCCAGTGGGTGACCTTCCCCAAACGAGGTTGCCCTGCAGTGACGTGCGGGTGGTGTGGTGGCCCAGAGGCATGAATACACACGCGTGTAATTTCCCAATAATCTGTCTTTAGAAGACAGGATTTACAAGCGGGGGCACCCTGAGAAGAAGCGCCTTGGAAAATTGTCACGAGCTCTAATAGGACTGGCTTTATCCTCGTTCAGTTTGGGGTGAAATCACCAGTTCAGCTGTGTTTCGTGTCTCCTTGCCATGGCTACGGTGGAGGCCGCCTAAACGCGGTGCGTGACGTCATGTTCCTGAGTCCCCTCCTGCAGAGTGCATGGTGGGTAGTGACACACACCCTGTCCCCCGCCTGTCTCCATGGGGCTGCTGTTTTCAACCGATCGGATTTTAACTGACAGGTTGCCTTTTGTCGATAGCTGAGCCAGGGCTGCTCTTTCTGGTTCACTTGGTGACGGGGTCTAGTAATTATGTTTTATTCTTGCAATTCAAAAAAAAAAAAAAACTGTAGCGGCAAAGCCAGTGAAGACTCTTAGTTTCTGTTCTTGTTTTTTTTTCTTTCTGAAGTGAATCGATGGTGTAGCTTGTGGCTGGCAACTCTAGACATAGCAAGAAGGATGAAAATGGATTTCATTTCAGAGTTTAAACTACTATGGCTTCCACATTAAGGCGAGATGGTTTAAGGGGTTCCTGTTACATTCTCTTGGCAGGAAACAAGGGGATGTTTACTCTCCTTAAAATATGCCCTTCTGCAACAGGGTCATTTGTCTGCCCCTGTAAACCGAGTGTGTGCAAGGTACACGGGCAGGGGGAGGTCCATGCATTCCAAATATGTCCTCAAGTAGTGAGATGGCCTCAGCCTCGGGCCACCAGAGACAACAGCCCTCACTCTCCATTCAGGGGCTATCCAGCGGGGCCAGCAGCCTCTCCCTCAGGACTCCTTATCCCTGTGTCCTCTTTCAATAGGGCCCAGTGTCATCTCCCTCAGACCTCACCTCCATGTCCTCCATCAACAGAGCCCAGTGGCCTCTCCCTCAGGCCTCCTAATCCCTGTGTCCTCTTTCAATAGGGCCCAGTGGTCTCTCCCTCAGGCCTCACCTCCATGCTCTCCATCAACAGAGCCCAGTGGCCTCTCCATGAGGCCTCCTCTCCCCCACGTCTGCCATCAATCTGGACTCACCATCCCATCTCCATGTCCACGTGTCTCCCACTTGTCCTATGCTGCTTCTGAGTATTTGCCATGGGTCCAGGAATTGACTGGATTAGCTCGCTTTCAAGAGTCCCCAGCTGGAACATCACAGAGCAGACAAGCGGAAAGGGAGGTTGTAGAATCTCCCTTCTGGAAAGGCTGCGGCTTTGTGAGGGGTCTGTATAAACCTGCCTGGTGGCATCAAGAGGAAACTGTGCCTCTGGGATTCATGAGGCAGACGCTCTCGCACATTGACCAGCATGACTGCCCCTCTGCTCAGATTGACTGGACACTGTTACACTCACAGGGACAGAAAAGGTACCACAAATACATTCCCATTAACCCGGAACAATTTCCCTATTAAATCAGTCTAAGTGGTGCCTGGCTGCAGCCAAAACCATGCTTCCAAGGAAATGGAAAGGTAGTGTGAGCTTCCAGAAGGGTCAGTCCCCACCTACAGCGCTGCTGCAACGAGTCCCTGAATTGACCATGGGCGTAGCGTCTGTTGTTCTACAGAGGAAGGTTCTAGAGGTAGGCAGTGAACAGTAGATGTCTTTAAGCTGCCTTCTGCTCAGTGGCCCAAGTCCTACCTGGTGATTGCTCACACCCTCCACACAGTCCCCCAAGCCCTCCCTGGTGACTGCTCACACCCTCCACATGGTCCCCCAAGTTCTGCCTGGTGCCTGCTTACTTTGAATCCTTTTTCGGAAGCCTGGTGGAGCTTGCTGGCAGGGTGATGGTGCTGTCAGCCTAGCTTCCTCTGATGACAGCCTGTCCACAGCTGCATTGGGATTACTGACCCTCAGATGACACAGGATGCTGATGAACTTGCAGATATAGCTGTCCTGTGAGGTCCCCTTTCTGACCCAGGAGTTCCTCCAGGAACCTATGTGCCATCTTGTTCTTGGCCGCCCTGACCTGTGTGTTTTCCACATCATTTTGTCCTCTGACCTTACCTCATGTCCACCACTCAGTCTTGCTGTGTTCTTTTGAGAAAAAAAAAATCAGTAACATCATTCAGGAATACGGGGGAGGCCATTTAGCCACATCCTCAAACCGTCTACTGAAAGCGCGAGGTTGGTTTGTAATTTTGGTTTTCGATTTGAGTTCAGTAATCTCCACATGCAGGGTTTCCTACAGAAGCAACAGGACACCAGCAAAAAAACAATGTTATATAGATGCTCAAGCGAAGGGGCTCCTCCTCCTAGGGCTCTGCACCCTCCCTAGAGGCCTAAGGACAGTTTATCGTGTTATTGTCACCCTTGTCTGGAGCTCTTCATCAAAACACAATTCTCTTGAGATTTCTTTGAACGCTGCACTTTTTAAACACAACGAACGGTGATATCCACCAAGGATTTGCTGTCCCAAGCAAACGTAAGCAGGATCTGCTGCTCCTTGGAGGTGTCATCCTGTCGTTTCATCGAAGAGGAAAGTGGGACTCCTGGAAGTTGGAGGCAAGCAGAGGCTGTGCAGAGACAGAGGAGGCTGCGCCTCCTCCTGTGTTTGGCGCTCCAAAGAGGTGGAGGCCAGGAAGTCCGGTGACGGGGAATTCTAGGAAGGGAGCCTTTCCACCTGGCCCATGCCCTTCTTCTGCATCTCCATCTCAGACATTTGTTCTCTCCCGGGAGCCTGCACAGTGTCTACAGTGGAGCGGACTTCCAGGGCCCACCACCCCATGGCAGCTTCTCGGGGACCCTGTGGACCACCAGGCAGTGAAGTCTCCTATTCGTGGTGCTGCATCCCCAGGACCAGGAGCTCTGGGCTCTGCTTTGCCAAGACCCCTCCCACCGCATGCACCTTCCTTGGAGAGGCACTGAGGGCAGGGCCTTTCATGCAGGGTCCTTCATGCAGGGTCCAGCTTAACTGCCACCTGCACCCAGGGTGGGCTTCCTGCCTGCTGGTCTCCTCTGAAGTAGGTGCCAGGGGAATTGGAAGCTTCTCTGTGGCATCTGCAGGTAACCCAGCTTTCAGATTTCTTCACAAATGCCTGAAATGCTGTAGTAGTTCCTCTTAGATATTTATGATTTTAGTGCAACTGAGAAAGTTAACAGTCGCTATTTTTAATAGGTATTTTTATAAGAATTTTTTGTTATTTATTGAGTCGTGTGAGCTATGAATAAAACAGAACAGTTTCCCCTGGCACTCCATCTCAAGAGTCAGATGGAGAGGTGTCAAGAAACAGCATTCCTGCTCCTGAACTGGGTGGACAGGAAGACAGTCCTCGCCAGGGAGAGTCCCGAGTCCTGGCCAGCCCTGGAAACCACACTTGTGGGGATTATTGTCTTGTGAAACCTCATTCTATTGAAAACACATCATTTATAAATCATTCAAGCCACAGGCAATAAAAAAAAATCCCCCTTTTAGGAATTGGAATTTATTTCCCAAAATTCAAAATACCTGTCTGTGGCTTGTCATATCTTGCTCTTTCCCTCATCCATGAAATAACACGGAACACAAATTAACACCGCTAACTAAATTTGCCTCTTGAAAGGTATATTGTGCCAACTCCACACCAGCCAGTCTCAGGGAAGGGTCTCTAACTTATTCTCAAAATCCACAAATTTTCCCTTTATGATGTTGCTATTGTACTTTTTGACATCTTCTTTTTAAGTTTTTCTCCCAGCCATGAATATCTAATTTCTCTCTTCTGAAAGTTTCACGATTTCATGGGGGACTGGTTAGGAGAATAAGGTCATTTTGTGACATTTTCCTCCTGGGTCCCATGCTGTGGGCAGGGCATGGAGCCCCACTGGCCCTTACAGCAGGCAGTGGCCTCAAACACCGATACTTCCTCTCTCTCCATTGTGCTACGTACAGTACCTCAGTTCTCCAGGCTTGAGTCCCTTCAGAGAATGGTACTGTTGTTATTCGATAAATACTAGGAGTATATTGTGAGATTTTCATCGTAGTGAATCACAGATTTTAGAATAGATGGCACCTGAGAAACCCCTAATGCACTCAGTCCCTGCATTCTAAAGGTATCAAGTGACGTCCAAAGATGTGTAGTTAGCTGGCTGGGAGGAGGGTACTCAGGTCCTAGGACCAGTTCTGCTACAGACCCTTCTTGCCCTGTTGGCTCTGCCAGGTAACCCTGCTATTTCCCCTGACCTACAGGCAGTGTCCACAGCAGCTGAGCCAGGGCTGCTGACAGGGACCTGGTGTGGGTCACAGCTGGGCTCCAGCCTTGGTCATGCAGCTTTGAGCGTGGGGCCCAGGGCAGCGTGGACAATGGGAAGGGCTGTGGGTGCGGCCAAGCACAGGATGTGGGTAAGGCCATTTAATGGCTGCCCCACGCTGTTTGGTCCGAGAAGCAGTCCAGGGAGAGTAGAAACCTCTGCCCGGAACACACAGCAATCCTTGGAGAAAAACTGTGTTTATAAAATTGCTTCAAACTGTTATTTAGTTTTAAAAGTCTGTGTTTGGCAAGTAACCTTTAAATGTTTTGAATTATAAAAGCATTCTTGTAGGCTGGACTTTTAAAGCTTGTTATTATAATTCCTGTGAACTTCTGTGAAAACACAGTGTGAATACCAGTTTAAAAGTTAAAATCTAAATGCTGAACTTTATTTTGGTGTCATATAATTGAGCATGGTAAATAATTTTATATTAACAGATACTGTCAACAGGATGTGGTGGCACATGCCTACAAACTCATGAGTTAGGAGGCTGAAGCAGGAGGATTGCAAGTTCTAGCCCAGTCTCAGCAACTTAGCGACCCCCCTTCTCAGATGAAGAACAAAGGTCTGGGGATGGGGCTGAGTCCTTGGTACCAAAAATAGAAAAAAAAGTACTGTCAGATATACCACTTAATTTCGTGAATGAAAATCCAAGTGGCATTCAAGCTCAGAATTGTGAAAAGCAAAAATGAAAATGGTAGAATTTATTTGGAAGTGTACACAGTGCCCCTTGGTATCCCCAGGGGATTGGGCCCAGGGTCCCTGCAGATACTTAAATCCCAGATGCCAAGTTCCTTACATAGAATGGCTTAGTATTTTCATATACCTTGTGAACATCTGCCCTGTATACTTTAAATTATCTTGGGGCTCTTTTATGATATGTAATTCAGAATAAGAATTGTGCAGATGATTGCTCTACTGTATTGTGAAGGAACTATTTTGGAAAGCACCTATGCATGGTCAAAGCAGAAGCGGGTGGTTCTTCTGGATTCTGACTGTGATCCACGGACCACAGGGCCAACCGCCTTCATCTGTTTATCAAGTTTCTCAACCCTTAGTGTGTCGGGGACACCTGGGACTTTTCTTCAAATGTAGCATGTGGCCCTGTGGTTCTGGGTGGGTCCTGAGATTCCCTCTGACTAGGAGGTGAGGTTGCTTCTGGGCTCTGGACCCAGCTTGGAGTAGAGAGGGTCTGGGGGCCTGTGTGAGGTGAGACATCTGATAATAATGGAACTAAAAAAAAAAAGAGAAAGAAATGTTGTTAGTAATTTCAAGTTTTCTTGAAGGTGGACACCATTTCAGTAATTATGTATTTCGGAATTTGACATGAGCCCTTTCCTCTTCATTTTGAAATATCTTCTAATATTATCAATGGGCTACTGGGCATAATGGAGTGGATACAGAAAGATTAGGTGTGCCCTGCAGTTTCCAATGTGGCTTTTGCAGGATCACCTGGTCTCACAGCTCAGAGATTCTGATTTAATCAGAGGCGCCAGCTTGAGATGGTGAAGTTGTGGAGACAAGAGGTGGAATGAATCGGGAAAGAGAAGGATCATAACATTTCAACCACTTCCGCTCCTGTGGGGCTCCCCATCTGTTGATAGCCCTGTGATAAAAATAAAATTGAGAGCTCTTTTCAAGAATGTAGAGGTAAGAGTTGAGCAAGGTCCTTAACCACAGCTGTCTTGGTGCTTTTGGTGGCTGACAGTGGGGTGAGGCTCCTGAAGGCCAGGTACAAGCTGCAGCGATTGAGTCTCTTGCCCAGGGGACAAGAGACTGTGCGGGACGTCTTCTCCCCAAGATCGCAATCCATTTTCTCTATCTAGATGGCCCCTCCTCTACCTCGCCAGCAAAGTCCTCATTTTCCCTTCGGTTGGGGTCGTCAAAAAGAATTGGCCTTGAAGCTGGAGAATGGAGGGGCTGAGAAGTGTGTCCCTCCCCGTTGTCGCTGGACCCCTTGCTGTAGCTGTAAACTCCCAGAGTTTTGGGTTTCCATCCATCAAGCCAGTTTGATGATGCTTTTGTTTCTGAGCGAAGATTTAAATAGAGGTCAGAGACTGTCATCATGCTGGGGGCAGAGATGGCCAATGAGCTGTATTGCTGGAGTCCTCCCTAGACCAGGAGTGAAAAGTGACCTGTTTACAGGACAGGGGCAAGATGCCATCAGGATTTAGAGAAGGAACTCCCAACAAGGTTGTCACACAATTTCACCAAAAAGCAGAGATTCAAATGACCCTTGAGAATGGAAAGGAGAGAGATAGGGAAATGTGAGTATTTGAGGCATCTGTGAACTATCAAGCGCAGATGTGGGAAAACACAAGGAATACCGGTGTGGGAGGCAAAGTGACTCGTTGTTTTGACAGCACAGTAGAAATAGCCTCAACGTTTGGAAGGCAGGCTCGTCCATGAAACTCAACCACAATGCATTAGTTTGTTTGTTTTTGATAATGTGTATCTCACTTCTCCTGGTATAAGTGACGCAGGACTTCAGGAAAATGAGATGCTGTGGGGTGTTGCAGTAGCTGGCAGGAAACAGCCAACCATCTCCATGAGCAGTATATACCGGGCGGACAGGGTCCTGATGCTCACTGCAGTGGAGAAGGAAAGGGGAGCTGGTGCTGCTGCACCCACATATGTCCTTTGCTGGACTTTGCAGTGGCCAAACGGTGACATTTCAGCTTTTCCCCTCCACTGGAAACCTGCGAAGCATTCAGGTGTCCAGGACACATGGCTTTAGTGTGAACCTGGGGACACTGGACACTGGGGCGTGCTTGGCATCTATGTTATAACCAATGCCCTGGCAAGCCTCAACAGAAGTTTGAGACGTGTGGAAGAACCACAGAGAAGAAGGGCTGCTCCCAGCTGAAGGAGGGGTGCTACACAGCTCTTCACAGCTCCCCCCTTTTTAAAAAAAAAAAAAAAAACTAGCACCTTCCCAACCATCACAGGCACACAGAGTGGGCAACAAAGAGGCTCTGTGGAGCTCCTGGGGACAGCAGGCTTCCCTGAGCTGAGGCAGCCTGCTCTTGAGCTGGAACCTCTCAGCTGATTGATTTTGGAGGGGCCTCTAGGTGTATGGAGGTGGGAGAAGAATCAGAGCTGCTGGAATGAGCTGAGGGGAGAGGGATTTGACCTCAGCTGGAGTTTGACCTGCTCAAGGTCAAGGGAATGTTAGGCTCAACTTTATAAAAAAAAAAAAAAAAAAAAGTTTAGTTTTTGCAAAACAACGTGAAATGTCCAATACTAGAGAGCCTGATAAACTGGGAAACAAAAAGCACTGGATGGTCACACAAACCATGCGTAGGATCTCAGCACAGAGGAAGTGAACAGTTCTCAAGGCTGTGAGGAGCATCCTAAGATCGATTAGGGAGCTTCAGGGTGCTGCAGATGGGGTGTAGAGCACAGGACGGTTCCGTGCAGTGGCACTGGGTTGTGCAGGAAAGCAGTGGAGGGGCAGGGCTGTTTGCATAGCGTCATTAACCATGAAGCTTCTGTAGCAAAGTCTGTAAGCAGTGATTCTAGAGCAAGCTGCACATGTGTGCAAGAGTGTGTGTGCAAGGAGGTGGCGTCTGTTTATCTACTAAAGGAGAAATAAGAGTGTACTATGCAGCCCCAAGGAACAGAAACAGATAATGCCTGCGTAAACACAGTGACTCTCAGCACATGTCCCGTGCACCTGGTGGGCGATTTTCTAAAGCCTAAAAAGGGACTTTAGTCCGTCACGATCAGTACTTCTCAGATACCTGCTAATTTACTACAGACAGTGAGATGGGTGGGAAATCTCCACAGACGTCCATCACACCCTGCCCATAGAAGCAGGCTTTACGGAGCAGCTTTTTACCACGGCACCCTAGGGAAAGCCTGGGTGGTCCCTTTGGGGCAGCCACCTATGGAGCAGCCATTTCTCTGCCTCTGCATTCCCGGCCTCTCCCAGTCCTCACCTGAAGCTAATCCTGTTGAGATTGGAAGTGAAACATCCATGGGCCAGACATGGACCTGAGCAATCTCCCTGTTCACACTTCCTGTCCTGCTCCTTGCTTCCTCCCCATGTGTTCTCCATATGCACATGTGTGCACAGCTGTGTGAGCACAGCCTGCAAGCACTCATGTGTGCACACATATCTGTATACGTGCACACAGAATATGTGTGCATCTGTGTGTGTCACATAGGCATCGAGTCCTGAACAAGAAATCATTTTATCACCGTGAAAAAGATCTTTATTTTTTTATGAAGGAACTGCGTTGTTGTAAAAACATAAATGCATATAAAAGAACAATATGATATGCATTTGATTCTGATCCAAAGTCACCCCAACATTGGACATACTTCTTCATAACTGTTATAAATATTCATATGTTTATATCCATATTTATATAGAAGAATCATATAAATTTTATATAAAAATTATGTATTTGTGCATTTTCCTGAATTAAATGATTTCACAAGTTTTATTTGACTTCTCAGGGGAGTAAAGAGTATGTTACATTGTTGATTTCCCCCAGATCCCTCTTTATCTTCCTTCTCTCTCCCCTTCCCTACATATCTATAATTCCCCTGGGTTAAGTGTTGCTACACCTCTGTTAGGTCCAGTACAAGAGCTTGACTACCTTTCACCCAAACCTGGGTTTAGCTCCAGCCTCCACAAATGAGTGAAAACTTTTGACCCTTGAGTTTCTGGGTTTGGCTAAGTTCACTCGGCATGATTTCTTCCACTGCCATCCATTTACCTACAAAGGCCACAATATCTTTGTTTCTAATAGCCATGTAAAACTCCATTGCATATATATATACCACAGTTTTGGATCATTCATCCAGTTACAGGCACCTGGATTGACTCCATCCATAACTTAGTTATTATAAATCGAGCAGCTGTGAATGTTGATTTTGCTGCTCTCTGTGATGTGCTGATTCTAGCTCTTCTGGGAAAATACCCAGAAGAGAGATAGTTGGATCGTATGGTGGATCCATCCCTAATTTTTGAGGAGTCTCTACAGTCTTCAGTTCCACCAACAGCACTAGGGTTCCTATCTCCCCACAACCCATCTAGCATCTGTTATTGTTTATATTCTTCATCTTTGCCAATCTGACGGGAGTGAGGTGAAGTCTTAATGTGGTTTTGATTTGCGTTTCTATGATTACTAGTGATTTAGAATACATTCTCATGTATTCATTGGCTTGCTTGAGTTCCTCTGTTGAGAAATTTTTTTAGCTCTCTGGCCCATTTATGGATTGGATTGTTTATGAGTTTGGTATATAGTTTTTTCAGTTTTTTGTAAATTTTTTATATTAGTCCCCTGTCGGAGTAATCACAGGCTACGATTATCTCCCATTCTGTAGATTCTGTCTTGACAGTTTGGATTTATTCCTTGGCTGAAAAAAAATATCTTTAATTTAATAGCATATCACTCATTAATTCTTGCCTTTAATTCTTTCACTTGGGAGTCTTGTTAAGAAAGTTTTATGCCAACACCTATATGCTGGAGTGTTGCTCCTAATTTTTCTTCTAGCAGTTGTATGGTTTAATTTCTACTTCCTTGATCCTTTTTGATTTGATTTTTGTGCAAGGCAAGAAGTAAGGATCTAACTTCCTGCAAATGGCTGTCTAGTTTTTCCAGTACTATTTATTGAATAAGCTTTCTTTCCTTTATGTTGTTATATCTTGATCCCCTTTGTCAAATAGCAAATGTTTAAAGGTTGGTGTGTTTGTCTCAGAGTCTTCTATTCTATTCCTTTCGTCTGTATTCCTGTCTTGATGCCAGTACCATGCTGTTTTTGTTACTATAGCTCTGTAGTATAATTTTAGATCTGATATTGTGGAACCACCTGTTTTATCTTTCTTGCTTAGTAATGTTTTGGCTATTCTGGGTTTCTTGTCATTGCAAATGAATTCAAGAGTTGCTTTTTCAAAATCCATAAAGAATGACTTTGGTATCCTAATGGGGATTGCATTGAATCTCTAGTGCTTTGGGCAAAATGGGCATTTTAATTGTAGTAATACTGCCTAACCAAGATGGAACAACTTTCCATCTTCTCAGGTCTTCTTTAGTTTCTTTCACTGCTTGATAATTTTTGTTATAGAGGTCTTTTACTTCCTTTGTTAGATTAGCTACCAATTATTTTATTCTTTTTGAGGATATTGTGAATGGGGCCAGTTTCCTGATTTCTTCTTCTGTGCTGTTATTGTTAGCATGTAGGAAAGCTATTGATTTATGAATGCTAGCTCCTCCTCACAGGTGTGGTAAAACTCAGTAGGGAATCCATCAGGTCCTGGGCTTTTCTTCTTTGGAAGGCTTTCAGTGCTATGATTCCAGTGCCTGTTATTGGGTTCATTATGATTTCAAGATAACCTGCATCAATTTGGGGATGTTTGTATATGTCTAGACATTTGTCCACGTCTTCCCGATTATCTAATTTAGAGGAGTATAGTTCTTTAAAAAGATGTTCTTACAATGGATTTCCATGGAGTCACTGGTGATCACTGCCTTTTCGTTGATGATTTGTGGATTTGCTTTAATACTTTCCTTCTTCTAGTGATATTTATTTTTTGAAGAATCAGCTCACTGTTTTGATTTCTTTATTATATTTTTGTTCTGAATTTCATTGATTTAAGTTCTGATCTTGATTATTTCCTGCCTTCTGCTGACTTTGGGATTAGGTTGTTCTTCCTTTTATAGAAATTTGAGGTAGAATATAAGCTTATTTATTCATGATTTCTCCAAATTCCTAATGTAGGCATTCAGTGCTATGAGTTTTTCCCATAAAAATGCTTTCATGGTATACCAGAGGTTTCTATATATTGTGTCATCATTCTCATTTGCTTCCAGAAATTTCTTAATTTCTACTCTCATGTCTTCTTGGATCCTTTCTTCACTTAATAGGGTATTTATTATTCAGTCTCCATGAAAACATGTGTTTTTTGTTATTTTTTTTGTTAATTGCCAGAATTATGGCATCATGGTCTGAGAGGATAAATGGAATAAATTCTACTTCTTTGTATTTGCTGAGCTTGCCCTTATGAACTAGAATATTATCCATTTTGGAGAAGGAAACATTCACTGTTGAAAAGGTAAACTCAGCCAGTTTGGGGTGGAATATTCCACAGGTATCTGTTGAGTCAATTTGATTAATGGAGTTCTTTAGGCTGGAGATCTATTTATTGTTTTATTGATTTGATGATCTCTCCATCAGTGATAGAGGAATATTAAAGTCTCCCACTAATATTGTGTTGGGGGTCCAGAAGTGATTTTATGTCCTAGAGTATTTTCCATGTACTTGGGTGTGTTCCTGTTTGGTGTATAAAGATTTACTATAATCCTGGTAAATTTTTTCCCCTCCTTTAACCCTCAATCTGTGGATGTAAGGTGAGTCTCCTGTAAGCAGCAGATTGTAGGATTCTGTTTTTTGATCTAATCTGCTAATTCGTGTCTTTTGTTTGGTACATTGAGACCACATTTGGTGTCAGGATAGTTATTTCATTGTGGTTCATGGTCATCATGTTTTATTAGTGAGCTCTGTGCTGTCTTGGTTGTCCGTTGATAGCATGTACTTTTATTGAATTTCCTCTGTTTTAGGGTTTTCAAGATTGTTCGCTTGTTTTTCTATCTGTAGTTTATCTGTGGCACTTCTTTGTAATGCTGGATTTTGTTCATGAATGTTGCAATTTTGATAATGATATGTCATGAAATGTTCTTATTTCCCTTTCAAATTTAAAGCTGAGTTTTGCCAAGTCCAGTATTCTTGAATGTAGGTTATGGTCATTCAGAGACTGAAATATCGCATTCCATATTCTTCTTGTTTCTAGGGTCTGCACTGAAAAGTCATAGATGATCCTTATTGGTTTGCCTCTGAATATTGTTTGGCATTTCTCTCTTGCAGCTTTTAACATTCTTTCCTTGATTTCCCTGTTTTTGAATAGAATGTATCATTTTGAATATTATGTGTCTTGGTGAGCTTCTCATTTGATTAGACCTATTAGATATTCTATATGCTTCCTGGATGAACATATCTGACTCTGTTGTAATATGGGAAAATTTTTCTTTAACAATTTTGTTAAGAATATTCATTATGTCATTCGTTTGTGTTTCAATTTCTTCTTGTATAACAATTACTTTTAAATTGTTTCCTCTGATTTCATCTCAGACATTTAGAAAATTCTGCTCATGCTGTTCGAGATTTTTTTTCTTTTTTGTCATGCGTGCACTGAAATTTACTCAACCTATCCTCACTGATGGAAGTTCTTTCTTCAAGAACTGAGGTTCTCTATTCTATAGAAGTTAACCTTTTGTTAAATTCACCCATCATTTCTCTGATGTGATTGACCAAAGATTTCCGCTCCATTATTTCCTTTTTCAGTATGTCTATTTCTTTGATAATAGAGTTTTTCATCTCTTGAGTTTTCTCTTAGTCCTTTTATTAAATCTTCTTTTAGTTCATTATTCCCTTTAATATCAGATCATGGATAATGTTTTCTAGGTTTTCATCCTGCTCCCTCTTAGTGGGCTGCTTGGTAGAGGAGTTGTGGGTTTGAGGTGAATCTTTTCTAGTTTGAGTCCTCATTTTCTCTGAATTGAGGTTCCCTGGTGGTGCAAATAGCTGCTGGGAAGGTTGGCTCCACTCTGGGTGGGTGGGTTAGGGGTTCTTGGGGCATGGGTGTCCTGGACACACCTGGAGGCAGTAGTGACTCCTGAGTGTGCTGGTTGAGCTCTGGCAGGGTCCTTAGGGGTGGGTCATGAGAAAGATCTTGACAGTTTGTTCAAATCAGATATCCAGATTTCTTTGTTAATTACCTGGAAAAGCAAACTATGGTACTTGACCATATTTTTTCATAATGTCCCTAGGTGAAAAGTCGAAGTATTTTACTTATTAGTGCTAGGATTCAAAATAGTTGTAACTTAGTGTCACATATCATAATGTGACTCATTTGATATGTCTCTTTACCTAGGGTTATCCTCTCAGCATCAAATATTCTTCTTGCTTCAGAATTAAAAACTCTTCACAGGCAAATAAGTACCCTTCAAGTCTGGTACTGGGGGTACTTTGCATCACTGGGTATCCAGACAAAGGAGCCAGCAGACCTGGATTTGCTCTGGCTGAGTATACTCTGCCATCTTGGGATTCTATCACTTTGAGACCTGTTTCTTTACCTGCCTAGAGAATATAATGAGGCCCACATTTCAGGGCAGAAAGTGATGATTGTCTCTGGGGTATTTGCAGAGCTAGAGGGGCCCCATGCAAGCACTTACCACCTCCCAAGATCCTAGACCGCTGTCTTCCTCTCTCCCTGCATCCTGATTCCTTCATCAGCTTCCTTCAGGACTATCTTTCTCTCTCCCTGCATCCTCCATCCCCAGCCCATCCCTGATCAGCTTCCTTCAGGTGCATTGACCTTCGGCAACATCTCCTAAGCTTCTTATGTGTCCCAGCTTCCTCTTATGGGTTTGGCCAATCTGGGCACACTTCACCCCACATAATTTGTCTTTTTCTCTTCACAAGTATTTCTTAATAATCAGCAAACTTCTTAATGGATGAACTTCTAAATAGTATGCAAAAATAATTTATGGTAAATCAGTTCTCTGCTCTTTATGGAATGTTTGATGATAGCACTATTGTTAATTCTTGTCATTATTACTATTTTGAGTGCAGCCACATGTTAGCATATTTGAGTCTACCAACCACCCTCGAGTTGTTATCCACAGATGAGGTAGCTGAGGTGCAGAGAGATTCCATAACCACTCAGCTGCACACAGCCCATGCACTTGGCCCTGGGTTTAAGCCCAGTACCATGATTTTGAGTCCAGGTTGTGGAAAACTCAGTTGGCTTCACATTAAAAGCAACCCTCAGAGCACAGGGAGTGTCCCTTATGGACAGTAACTGTCACCCTCATGGCCCTCTGCAAATAAGTTATAATGTAATGTCTCCACGGGTCCCAGCCTCACAGTCTCATCTAACCCCACGTACCTCCCAAAGATCCCGCCTCTTAACACCTTCACTTTAGGGCGCTTCAGCTTATGGATTTGGGTGAGACACACACGTTCAGACTACGGCATGTGTCGTACCCTGAGAGGTAAATGTACACAGACCATGCTGTACCCTGTGAGGTAAATGCACCTGTGCTAACACACCTGTTCTCACCCTGCCTCACCTCCCAGCCCCCTTCATCCTTCACTAGTCACTCTGTCATACCCCACAGTAGCATTGAATCCAACCCTACCTTCTGGCGCCCCTGATACCACGTCCAGAACCAGTTGGGACACATCTCAATCCACTCCCAGGAAAGAGGATGCCCCAAATTTCCTGACCTAAAACACCCTGCACACTATGCATCACCAGAATTTGCTGCGCTGGTGTCTGAAAGTGCTTATATTCCACCTGCACTATCAAACAGGAGGAGGGGCCCGATAGCTGGTTCACATGTGCAGAGCAGAGCGAGCCTACTCCCCTGGAAGTCACTCAGAGCCCACATGTGCATCTGCAGGACCTGCTTGTGGCCCAGGTGGGGCACATTCTCTTTTTATTTTTCTCAGCTTCTAACTGTTGTAAAGTGTGAGCTTTGAGGAGACAGTTTAAAAACAGTGGAACCTGTGGCTAGCACTCAGACGCCTCTTATGACAATCCCCTATCTGCTCCTGTTTCTGCACCGTCCCTTCTTCATTAAGGCGCATGGCAGCACTGGGAAGAGATCAGGAGGAGCCTTTGCCAATGTGGGTGTGTGCATCCGGAAGGGGGGCTGCTTCCCGTAGAGCAGCCAAGGGGAGACACTGATGCACCGAGCTGAGATGCACCCCTCACCCTATATCAGCATTCAGTTAGTGACACGAGAGCCCAGTAGGCAGGAGTACTTCAGTACCACTGCGAGAGGGCAGCGGGGCTTCCCGGCCCCTCTTCCTTCAGATTACTCCCAAGTACAACCCTGCTGATCCATTAGACCCTCGAAGCAGCTAGTTGTTCAAACCCTTGGCCAGGTTCACTTGTGTATGTTCCAGGCTGCATTTTAAGTGTTGAAATATTTAAATTTCACATTCATGGGTTTGTTGCAGTAATGCCTTTGCTGGTGGGCAGACGCCAAGAGAAAGGAAAGGAAGACTCTGAGTTGAATAGGTCCATGGGTCATGAATACTTTATAAATGAGAGTAAAAGTCATAGAGCTTAAGCAAAACCTGCAGGAGTGCCATGCATGAGCAGGTGCTGAGTGGGCGCGGGCCTGACGGGCTGAGGCTGCCCTGTCTGGAGTGGTCAGCCTGCTGGGCTCCCCTGAGTGCAGCTGGACCGTCTGCTTCTGCAGTGGACAGCAGGCTTTTCCTGGAGCTGGGGCTTGCTGGTCCTTTCTGTCCCTGGAGGAGCTTGTCAGGAAGCACCCAGTCCCCAGATGGTAGAGCTGGCAGGAGCAGAACCCAGGTTCACAGCCGCTGGGGGAGCACCGGCCCTGGCACAGCTCGCTTCTCACAACTTTATTATTCCACAACTTTTTAAAAGCACACATAATGATATAAAGAACGTAAAAACAAAATACAGAAAGAACACTTACTTAACACAAATGTAGATTAAAAGAATATTCAAGACACTAATTTTTAATTTCTAGGTATTGAGAAATTTACTGTATTCCCATGAGCAGAAAGGAGAAGCTTCCAAGTTTCTCTGAAGAGTGGCAGATTATTTTTCTTAGTGCTAAATTTGAAAATAAAATATAAGCTGAGGGTTTATGCCAGATTGATAAAGTCATAAAAGTGATGCTCCGAACAATAGAATGTTTCTTGTAAAAAAAAAATTGCCTCTGAGTTTTCCTCAAAGGTGATTTTTTTAAGTCGAGCCCACGCCATCTGAAACAATTCAGAGATGTCAAAAACAAAATACAACGAAAACCCACTGCAGCCATCACCACGTTGAAACCACCTTGTGTGTCGCCTGTAGGGGGTTCGTGCCACATCTTCTGCTGTAGGGCCGTGCAGGTCCACAGGGAACTCAGAAAAGGCAGGGACGGGTCTGTGTTCAGGGACCCCCCCCCCCCCC
>PVKS010027640.1:0-27294 GCA_004027875.1 Aplodontia rufa
TTTTTTTTTCTAATGTTTGATTCTTTCCTATATCTTTCCTTCTTATCTAGTCTTTTGGTGAGATCTATTCTTTCCTGTGCTCCTGTGGTTATGTTTATTATCTTCCTCTTCTTTGTGCAGGATTTCTTAAGTATCTTCTGAAATTCTGGGTTAGTGATTATGCTTATCTTGGAAGGTTTTTATTTCTCTTTCAATTCTGAAGGATAGATTTGCTGGATATATAATCTAGGATTAGAATAATTTTCTTTCAGGGCTTGAAATACAAAATTCCATGCCTTCCTGGTCTTTAGCATTTCTGCTGAGAAGTCTGCTGTTGTTCTGGTGGGTTTGATTTTAAAAGTGACTTATTGCTTCTCTCTTACAGCTTTTAATGTTATTTCTTTGTTCTGAATTTTTGACTTTTTAAATGTAACATAGCATGGAGAAGTTCTTTTCTGGTCATGTCTATTTGGGGGTTCTAAACACTTCCAGTACCTGAGTGTCATCTCATTCCCAGAATTTGGGAAATTTTATGCTATTATTTCACGGAACAAGTTTTCTATGCTATTAGCCTGTATCTCTACTCCTTTCTTAAGATCTGAGAATCTTAAGTTAGTTCTTTTAAAGTTGTCCTAGACATATTGCTATATTCTATTTATAGTTACTTATTATTTTCTTTATAATTATCTGAATCTTCTGATTCATTCACCTTGTCTTCAAGCCCTGAAATCCTGTCTTCTGCTTGATCTAATGTATTGGTAGGCTTTCCACTGAATTTTTTATTTGGCTTACTGAGATTTTAATTTCCAAGATTGTTGTTTGGTTCTTTTTAAAAAATTTTATCTCTTCATTGAATTTCTGATTCATATTCTGTATTATTAACTCAAGCAGTTGCTTTTCTGTGTTCTCTTGGAATTCATTAATCTTGTTTCATAATCATTCTTTTGAATTCTGTATCTAGCATTTCATCCTCTTCAATATCTTTGGAGTCAGTTATTAATGAATTATGAATGTTAGAAGGTTTCATATTGCCTTATTTTTTCACATTTCTTGTATTTCTACATTGAGATTTGTGCATCTGTTGGGTTGGATTTCTATTCCACTTTCATGTGAGGGTCTTTTTAGTTCATAGCATTCTCTTGATGCTGAGTCTTGGCATATTGGATGGTTGTGAAGTGCTGAATATATTTCCAAGTGGGTTTCACAGTATAGTTTCCTTGGTACTACTCTGGTGGTAACCAGTATACTTTGACACAGTATGTACTGTGTTGGAGCCTGAGGATTCCACTTTCTCTGTAAGTTCACAATAGTAGGGTACTTCTGGTGAATCAGGCAATTATGTTGTAGACAATGGAGGATGGAGGTGACACCTTCTGTGATTGGTTCTCTAGTCTTGGCAACACTGTTTTTCCAGAAAAGGGATGGGGTGACCTATGCTGAGGCCCCTCGTAGTGTGGTGTCCATAGCCTTTGGGTTGTTTCTCTCTGCTGTTGCTGTCAGGGTGAATGTCCTGGAGAGGGTCTTCAGGACCCCCACAGTGGTGCCTACCTGGGGCCTGGTGACTGGCTGGGGATTTTTATCTCCCCTCTGAATTTGCTTTTGTAAAATAAGTTTTGTTTATCTTACATTTTAATACTATTTAAATTTAGCTAGTGGAAAGATTAAAGTTCTCCACTGAAATAAAACTTCACATTGACTTAAAGAATGCCTATATTCATTTGTATCACATACTCTTATTAATATTTATTAAATAATGCATAATGCCACCAGATTAAACATACTGTCATTAGAAGGTAATAAATGTTTGTTGATTGATTACTTGAGGTGACATAAAAATTAGGCAAAGTGTAAAGATTAGAACACAATGAATGCTATGTAAAAGAAACAAAGAGAATCGATACTATTAGGGATCAAAGGAGGTTGATGATATATTATCAGGAGTCTGAATATTATTATACTGGAACACTGATTCTTACTTTTTGGTTGACTATCAAAAGGGGAGACACAGTGGGTCAATAAAATATAAGCACCCATTTTAGACAATGTAATTATGCAATTTCTGTTGAGTTTTAATTATGACAGTTATTTCCTAGGTTTGCAATCTTAGTATTAATAAATTACATAATGTCATTTATGTTGCAAATTTCTTCAGCAATTCAACCTTAAAATTTTTTATGCCATATATGTGGCTTAGATATTGGCTATTTTTGTTAGACAATATATAAAATAGACAAGTTATGGTTATACTTGTTTGAAAAATATAGATTTTTAGAATGAACAAAAAAGATAACATTTATGCTTTAAGTCAACTATTAAATATTGATTTGGGGCTTTGCTTTTTATCAACAAGAGATGCTTTTATAGCAGAAGTCAAAGTCTGTTCTAAGTAATATGAATTTTCTGGTTGTCAAATATGCATTTTTAACATATATATCTTCAACTATAAGTTTTTAAAATTTATCCAATTATCTTATTTTACACCAAGCAGAACTTAAACATTGCACAAAATTTAGGAAATCTTATGCTAAAGGATAGAATAACCCTGAATAAATCTCCTTTGCTTTCTCTGAGCAACTGCACACCTAGTCAATGACTCCCAAGGGAGTGGCAAACAGAATTAAAAATCCCATAATATGCCCCAGATAATTGCGTTTCCCCCTTTTATTTAGTAACACTCACTGGAAAACCGTGTTTTGAGTGTGGTATGGCAGGAAAGCGAGCAGTAAAGCCAAGGAGGGCATTTATGGGGTGTCTGGAAAATGCCAGCACATGGATAGGGCTTGGCAGACACCAAGCCCCTGGCTCATGAGGCTCTCAGAACCCAGGGCTGAGCACCCATGGAGATGACCTGATTGGGCTGTTTTCACTTTTTGAAGGGACTCAGTCTTTTAAAGTTTACTTACGTTTGTAATTAATTTACCCACCTGAACAGTTTACATTAAGAAAATGGAGACAATTTCATTTATGAGTTCGGAAACACGTAAGCACTCATAGTTTTGTGTTTTGAATACCAGATGATGCTATAAGAAATAACTAGTGCTGAGTTATTGAGTACCTAAGGACTGTCCCATTCCCCAGTCTTTCTTGTGATTAAAAAAAAAAAAAAATATATATATATATATACTAACCAATTCTGCAGAAGTCCCCCTCCCAGCCTGGACTGCAGCAACAGGTCCCGGTTGGGGTGCAGTAGCCGTTGCGACAGAGCCGGGAGCACTCTGAGGTCAGTGTCTGTGCAGGTTGTACCGAGGCTCTGCATTCCGCAGGCATTACAGGCCTGCAACAAGAGTCAAGAGCAGACATTGCATTTTGGTTGAAAATTAGTATTGGAGTGAAATCTAATGATTTTGTAGTTTACACAGCACGTATGACCTTTCTTTTAAGTGACTCAGTCAACCAACCTGCAACTTTGGAAGAATAGAAAAATACGTACCAGTCAAAACAAAGTAATCAGTCCTGAACCAAAGTGAACATACTAAACATTCTAAGAAACTTTATCACAATCAATTCATTGATGAAAATGTGGATTTAATTGTCATGGTACTTTATATTTGGTATCTAGAATTTCTAGCAAATGCAATTTTTAAAATTAAAAAACATATCTATATTTTTAAAACCCTCCCCCCACAGGTTTGCAAAAATGTTTAGGGATAGTACTTGATCAATAATAGTTAGGGCAAGTATAGTTTCTCTTGCTTTTCGCCTGTTCAGCAGTATTTCAGGGCTGCCGGCATTCATCAAAATAAACACTTGCAGCCTAAATAGTTTGGTAATCACTTTCTGTTTTCATTTTACATTTATTTTGAGATAATTTTTTCAGACCAATTTTTATTCAAAAGTTGTCACAACATATATGTGTGTGTATGTGTGTGTTTATCCTTGAGTCAAAATTTAAATTCTTCACTCAAGAAAAGACCTAAACATAGAATGGAGATTTCGTGTTCATATGCACTGAAATAAAATTCCTTTATTTTATTTTAAAATGTTAAAAATACTTAGATTTTAACCTGTTATGAAAAAAAAATGCTAACAGTAGCAAATAGAAACATCTTATTTGCAATGTGCAAAGTTATGGCTTTTGTTTTAATTGTTCTATAATTGCCATCATTTAGAGAGGAAACCCAGAGCCTCTGAAAGATTTCCCTGGTTCCCTTGTTTTTCTAACGTTCTCGCCCAAGCTGGGTCAGGCTGGCATCGTGGTCACAACCGCTCATTACCTAACCTTGGGGAAAAGCACGTGTATTGGCATTTTCAGTGGTACCTGGGCCCTAGTGTGGTGAGAAGGCTGTTTCAGTTCAGTATATAAACAAATGTCCTTATCATGGAGGCACTGGTTTAGGACTGCCAGAGCGGTAGGGGTCTTTCAAAGGATTTTTTTTTTCTGGTGCTGGGGATCAACCTAGGGTCTCCTGCATAGTAGGCAAGTAGACTACCACTGAGCTATACCCCCAGCCCAGCGGGGTCCCTTAAGAACCAAACAAAGAAGGTGATCATTATAGTTCAGGCCACCACCACAAGAGGTAAGTTACAGAGCTTCCTGAGAAGCAAATAATTAAGCCCTGTAGACTCAGTTTTCTTGAGATTGTTTACCTCCTTACTCCCTATGGCAATAGGAACAGTGATAATAATTTGGGGCCTGACCTCAGGCTTTTCCTACAATGACTCGAAACCTTGTATATGAAGAAAACCACATATAAAAAATATATAGCAACTTCTCTAGCTCCTCTTCATATTAAAAGTTCTACTCTATGTTGAAGTCCTGTGTTTTGTAGCCAACATAGCAAATTCAGAAAGCTCTCTTGAATCTAGTCAGCCTCTTATTTAAATCTGGAAATGGTCAATGTATATCAAAGTCCTTAAGGAGTTCCATAAATGGCACATATTTCTATTCAGAAAGCATTAAATATTTTCCATATGTTCCCCAAGGAGTCTTTCTGGGAGTAAGAGTGGACTGGGATAGGGTAGAGAAAATGTCAAATGGTTATGCCAAGAAAAGTGAGAACATTATCCTCCGCCTTCTTGCTGCTGTTAAGCACTCCACATCTGCTCTATAGTGTGGAATTCTGTGTATCTAATTTCTTTTTGTTATCACTTATTTACTTTATAATTCATTTTTAACCCAGAAGTAGAATTACTAAAAAAGATAGTACAAGTTGTAGGCATTGCAAAATACGCAGGTGCATAGCTCACACGCTGCCTAGGAGATGGTTTATACCTGAGCAGACAAATCTAAAGAGAAGGCATGGCTTAGATCAGGAATGTGAGCTAATTCAGTTAAACAACACTAACTAGAGGCAAAGGGTCTAAGAGATGCTTCATGCATAGGGAAAATGAAAGAAGATATGATAAATGGGGATTGAATGCTGAAGGAGAGTTCTTTAGGGTAGAGTATATGACCCTTATTTCCCTACTGATCCTTTAATTACATGCTTTGACTGTTTTTCACCAACCATTCACACACATGGAAACTCAGATTATGGAGGAAATTCTAAATAGCTGTTTGTCTAAGATTTATTAAATGCCTGTCTGCACATGTAATTATTTTATACTTAGGCTCATTTATTTCCACTCATATAAGACTATAAAGTTAATCACATATGAACATTCTAATTCCCTCAAGTTTTACTGTACATGCCTGAGAAAGTTATCTCCTTTTTCTTTAATGAAGTTGGCAATGAGCATTCCAACATTTATTTAGCATTTTAAATAAATCTTTTCTCTGTTTTTTAAACTGCTATCATATTGGGGCTCCCTTAGCATGAAATTTACTTAAAGGATTGCCCATATTTTACAGAACTTCTTGTCTCATAAGGAATGAGTATTCTATCTCCCTTTTCCCATCTTTATAGAAGTGAAAGCCTTCTCAGGGCAGAACTATACAGTCTTCAGGTCCTGTGGTCATCATGGGGATAAGGCATAAAATAGGGCCTGGATCCTCATGGAGACAACAGACGGGAAGAAAGATAAACACAGAACCTCTATGTTGGTAACAGGTGCACATGAAGGCTCATAGGAATACAGATGAGGGAGGAATTAGTTCAGGACGGGGAGGAAAATGCCATCTATCTCTAGTTTAAAACTGTAAGTAGTGGAAGAAGATCAACTGCTTTGGTAGCTATACATAGATGACTTTAGGAGTTTGGAGACTATTGCACAGACAGTCAATAAATGTTTATTAAATTAAGTTGAATGTAGATAGTAGTACTTTTTCAAAATAACTCTGTGAAGACAAATATTTCCTCTTTTCACTTCATCTCTCAGGACCAAGAAGAGTATGTAGCTCATAGAAAATGCTTAATAAAAATCTATTGAATGTATGAATGAAATTAACAAGAATATGGAATTTTAAAGGGGTATTTGTTTCTTTTCTATGCTATTAGAGATTAGGAATATATAAACTATTTAGGGGAAGGATATCATTAAAATCTAATTGCTGTACTTTTATATCATAAGCATAACACTAAAAACACTTGCTGTATTTCTTGTGCCTAAATTAACTCAATTTTTACAAAATTCTTCCAAGGCATAGTTAAATTCATGCTTAGTAATTTGTTTTTATACTGCTATGATCCTAGTAAGTAAATGAAAAATCAAGAAAAGTCAGAGTATGCATGTTCTAAAGAGGATTGTTTACTTTTCTAAATGAGAATTAAAGTCAATACATTAACATTCATTTTTCTATTAATAAATTTGGCAAAGTCTGGCAAAGACTGGTGACTCCCCACTCCTCTCCACACAATGTTTGTTACGGTGACAGTCTCCCTTCCACTAGAACAGAACAAGATCCCTTCATGTGGAATGAGGAGAAAAGGAAATGCACAGTACCTGGGACTTTTGTTACCGCCACCACGTTGAAATAGACGGTCTTAAATACACACAAACACTACACGTTCATACCTGGATGGGAGCTATGCAAAACATCTCCAGTATGTATCTGTGACAGATTAACTCATTTTCATCCTTACTTCTATTAGACTGGAAAATTGGGTATTTAGGTTATGTTTAATAAGAATCATTTAATAGCTGTTCTTTTAAGCAATTACTTTTAAGCTTTTGGACACTCAGCTCTACCGAATGGAGTCAGAAGTAGGTTTTGAAATAGAAACTTAGCCAAGAGGATATTTAGGTTTGCAGTAAAGAAAATACTGAGCCCATTTGTTGACAGCTATCCCCACAGCCCTGGAACTTAATTTAAATCAGAAAAACATATTTCCTAATCTTCTCACATGACGAATAATGAAAGATGTAGGGGCTGGTGCAGAACACTGCCCAACATTCCTTAATACATGAAGCACTGTTTTCAGAAACTGAAGACTTTTTCTTAGAAACCTTCTTTGGCTGGCTCTGTGTAGTGGTGCAAAGGTTTGGATACTTTATTGAAATAAAGAGAGAAGCTGGGACACATGAACAATTTAAAACGCACATCATAAGTGATGACTTTTGTGAACGGGAACGGCCAATGGTGAATGTCTCTGGGTAGTGGGATTATGGGTGGTTTTAATTGAATGACATTTAATTTTATAAGTAAACAAATCAATCAAGGAATGCCAAGTCCTCTGTAAATTCATGTGAAGTTCTGGGATCGGTCCCATCTGAGCAAGCTGGCCCTTCAGAGTGAGCACTGCAGAAATCTATTTTTTCTTTTGAACATGTAAAGCGGCTCATTGTGAAATTTTTGTAAGGTGTCCAGGTCTGGTTGTAAAACCAGATCTATAGATCATGAATAATACACATTTATGAAGGCTGACTTGTTAAAGTTTTAGGAGATATAACAGTCTACAGGTTCTCAGCAATCTCCTTAAGCTGGGAGGTGATGTGAGAACTGACTGACTTTTTGCAGGGGGTGGGGGTGATGATTGAATCAAGGGGTGCTTTACCACTGAGCTACATCTCCAGGACCCCCTTCCTCCTTAAGCTGTTAGGACCTCCCTAAGAGCTGAGGCTAGCTTCGAACACCCAGTCCTCCTGCCTCAGCCTCATGAGTCACAGGTGTGTGCCTCAATGCACATCTTACTCTTTATCCACAGTCACACTGAGACACATGGGGATATGTTTTATCCATCTGTGACATTTACAAAACTATTTTTCCTTCATGCCTTTTCCCATTCTCATGAGTTGGAAAGAGTCACTAAGTCTAAATCCTCATAATTCATACCGTGGTCCCAGGCCAACAGTTTTTTAGAAATGCAGAATCTTAGACCCTACCCCCACACGGGCTGAATTCAAATCTGTACTTGAACACGTTTGTCAGGTGATTCCCATGCACGTACAAGAGAGGCGCTCTTCTAACTTAGGATCACTTCTCAGCTGGG
Organism: Aplodontia rufa; assembly: GCA_004027875.1. NCBI lineage: Eukaryota > Metazoa > Chordata > Mammalia > Rodentia > Aplodontiidae > Aplodontia > Aplodontia rufa. The sequence goes on from PVKS010027640.1 coordinate 8,292, forward strand.
AGTGAAGAAGGTGGCTATTAGCGAGTCCAGAAGCTTGCAAGTACAGAATGCTCTGCGGTCTTGCAGCTGTGTGGAGCCTTTCCTCTGGCTGGGGAGGCAGTCTTCCTATGTCCCTGCAGATTCTCTGGTGTGATGAATTTCCTCACTGTGAGCAGTCTGACACACAGCATTCATCCTTAAGCACTCATTATTTTTAAAACCAGTACTCAGTACTTCTAACTCAAGAAGGGTAAGGAAGTAGAAAACGTCTGGTGATGGGACGGACTTTGCTGTTCCCTCCTGCGTTCCTTGTCACTGGGTCATCCTGAAACTGCTCATTTCAGTGTCTTTCTCCAAGGTCAATACGCTCATTAATTTCCCTGCCTCATAATTGTCTTTAGTATGGCTGCTCACTGATATCTTTTCCCTGGACACGTCAACATTTCTCTTTTCCACGTTGATTTACTCACGAGGAGGAGAATTTCAGATTCTGATGGATTTACGGCATATTTTATGACTATATGTGGCTATTTTTTGGTAGCAGGCTTTTAAACTGAAAGTGACATGCAATTTCATTTGGATGTGAGGAATCTCACACGCTCATCATACAACCATATTCCTGGTAGAAGAACAGAGGAAACGGACTCTGTTTCTTGTAACCATGCACTGTTGACGCCACTGGGCCATCATGGCTGGAGAGATGGCTCTGCACTTTTTCTAAGAGTATTTTCGTGTTTGAAGCACACCAAGAAATCAACACCATCCTACCACCATCACCACAATACGCAGAGATCTGAAACGGAATGTGGATCTCTTATTTTCAACTTTAAACTTATCATCTTAACTCACTGTCTCTATTTCCATGGGGAAATCAGGATATGAAAAGTTAATAAGATTTCGTAAAGAGAAAACCTAGGAGGAGAAATGATTAGTGAAAACTAAATGATACTATTATTTACTTTTAGATAAAAAGACAAGGTCTGGTTTATCAAATCCCCTTAGCTATTTGTTACATTATGTTTGCAATATCCTAACTTCAGAGACTGGTTGACTATAAATTATTAGTGGCAAATATAAAATAACAGATGCTTTTAGTTTAATTCAAAGCACGTGTTCCTGAAAAATCTTGTATTCCACAGAATCTCATAACGAGGCTGCTCTGCAGTGGATTTGTGTCCTCCCAAATGTATGTGTCAAGAACCTAACCTCCAAAGTGACAGAAGGTGGGCCTGTGGGAGCTGACCAGGTGTAGGTGACATCCTGAGGATGGAGCTTCCTTGATGGGTTTAGTGCCTTGTATAAATAAGAGTCCCCAGAGAGCTTCTCACTCTCCATGGTGCGATCTTGAGGAGGCTGCTGTCTGCAAGCCAGGACCAGAGCCTTCTCAGGAATCTCAAGCTGGCACCTGATCTGGGATTTCCTGGCCTGTAGAACTGTGAGAAATCAGTATCTGTCATTTAAGCCAGACAGGTATTTCATTACAGCAGCCCAAAGTTGAACTCTAAGACAAAGGCTTGTGGAAAAAAAAAATCAAGGTCTGTGCAATGATGTAACTAAAGCATTAACAAAAATAAAAATTGGCACCTTAGGAGATGGTATGGGTGACTTTGCAGCAGTCGAACTTGGCCTTAGGAGACTGGAAACTGCAAAAAGCCCAGCATGGTAGTACAAGCCTGTAATGTCAGCTACTTGGGAGGCTAAGGCAGGAGGATCATGAGTTTGAGGCCAGCCTTGACAGCTCGGTGAGAGCCTACCTCAAAATTTAAAAATTTCAAAAAGAGGGTTGCAGGACTGGCTCAATGGTAGAGTGCTTACTGAACATGTCTGAAGCCTGGGGTCCAATCCTCATGTCACACACACATGAAAGAAACTAGAAAAGAGACAGGTAGTGGAAGTCGGGCTCTGAATTCAGGAGGAAGTGCAACCCACGGAGAGCCACACCAGTCTGGGGACCCCAGTTCTGCACTTTGCATCTGCCCACTCAGCTATGAACACTTTGCCTGGGCAGCAGCCAGGCTAAAGACATACTCCTTTCCCTAGAAGTCTGGCTACACTTTCCTGAAAGCCACCTAGTTCTCATGGGGTACAGAAACAGGAAAAGCTACATATGATTTTCATGTGGTGCAGACATCACACTCTTTCATATGAGCTCCACAATGTTAAGGAGAATCTCACTGTAGCAGAACAGGACTGGCTGGGAAGCCAAATATGGAGCATTTTACTTTCCTCAATACCCTCTGGACCATTAATTTAGCAATTTATCATGTATAATGCTCTGGTATAATTTTTTTTGTTCCAAAGTGTTATTATCTCAGATAATACTATGTATGCTTTTGATAATAGTTGCAACCTCCCAGTTTAGAAGAAAAACAAGCTCCTCAAGGGACGAGACATGTTCTCATTGATTTTCTCCTTCCTTAGCACATAACTCTATATTAAATGCAAATAAATGTAGGCTTATAAAATCAGAGATCTTGGATTATACTTGTGTTTACTCCTATATGAAGAAGACATGGGAAAATGAGGGTACAATCAAAAACCCAATGCCATTGCTTCCTAATTATTCTTTTACTTAAATGCTTAACTCATAAGACAAGATTGATAAAAATGTTAAGCTTCTAAATAAAAAATGTCTGTGATTGGAAAAATAGACATTTTTAATGTTCATGGAATATAATACAACCAGTGCATTTTGTTCTGAATCTATCCACTTTTAAGACAACATTAACTCAAGATAGTGACAGTGACAACTCATTAGCAAGCAGAATAATAGTACTTGCATGACAACATAATTCAAAAACTTAAAGAATGCAGTATTTTTCTTTTAGAAATCCTCTGAAAAATAAATTCTTACGTTTTTCACCCACTTACAGAATAGCAGATTCACCAGCGTTTTAATTACGTATTATATGGAGGTAGAAATTTAAAATATCACTAAATGCTTTAAAAGAGAATTAAAATTTGAAACAAGGTTCTCTCCTACAAAAGAACCCCAAAATGTCAGCGTACATTTTCTCTCAAGGCTATCAGAGTGGCAAATTCCAAAATTTTGATGACATACTTATTGATTCATTTGCCAATGTTAACAAAAAGAAGTCATTTAAGCAAGAAATTTTTAACTAAACCCAAATGAATTAGTTACAGAATGATGCTAAGATGCATTTTTTTTTCTTTAGGAGTCATGTCTTCCTGTAGAAAATGTCTTTTTACAAAATCTGCCTGCCTCATTTCGACATATCTAGTGAACCAGTAAATATGCCTTTCCCTGGGGTACTGGAACGCAGGACTCCTTGGCCCACAGTGCAGTACGACATTCAGAAGGTTTAAGGACATCAGCCTTGCAAGCCCCCGAAGGGAAGGTGGGGTACTGGAATGGGCATGGGGATTAAGAGTTTTCAGCACTTAATAAATGAATCCCATTTTGAAAGAAGATATTCTTCATTATTCACATTCTCTATTTTATATTTAAACAAATGTCATTTCTGAGCGGCAATTCCATCATATTCATAGCAATCTATACGGTTACTAAAAGGGCCAATAATCCAACATTCAAAACTGACAGGTAAAGAGGGAATATAATTAGTATAAAACAAAATTCCTTTGAAAGCTGTTGTCATATGTCACCTCTCCAGGAAATAGGGAACATTTATATATAAGAAGATATATATATTCTCAGCATTATAAAAAGTGGTCAGTATATGAGGTGTGGCCATGTTAATTAGCTTCATTTAATCATTTCACATGTATCAAGCCATACAGGTGTCCACCCTATAGCTTTCTGAGGTTTTAGTTACCTGCGATCAACCATGATCCAAAAATATGAAATAGAAAATTTGAGAAATAAACAATAAGTTTTAAGTAGTTTTTTTATTACAGCATATTGTTATAAAAGTTCCACTTTATTACTATTAATCTCTCCCTTGCCTAATTTATAAAATAAACTATCATAGGTATGTATGTATTGGAAAAAACATCATTATATAGAGTTTGATACTATCTGAAATTTAAGATGTTCACTGGAGGTCTGAGAACGTATTCCCCACAAATAAGGGGGATGCGGTATACAATGAATTTATATAGTTATTCTTAGTCAAGTATATGGCAACAAATTTGAGGAAGCAATAAAGTTTATATTCATCTTAATGGCTGTGGGAAATTGGTGAAGGATTGAAAGTGTGGGAGAAATACAATTAATTTTGCATTTTATAAATATAAATCTGTTAGCATTTTGAATACAGGCATATGACTTTTAAAAAATAAGACATATAAAGTATCTAAAAGTAACATGGTAGCCAGGCATAGTGGTGCACACCTGTAATCCCAGCATTTGGGAAGTTGAGGCCAAGTTGCAAGTTCTAGGCCAGCCTTGGTAAGTTAGTGAGAGCCTCAGCAACTTAGCAAGATTCTGTCTCAAAATTAAAATAAAAAAGGTTTGGGGGTGGGGGTGGGGTTGCAGGAGCTGTGGCTCAGCAGCTGGAGCGCTTGCCTGGCATGTGTGAGGACCCAGGTTCAAACCCCAGCACCACATACACAACTAAGTGTAGGAGAAACAAAGGTCTTTTTCTCTCTCTCACTTTCTCCCTCTCTTACTCTCTTTCTTTTTAAATGAAAAGAAAAAAAAAAAGGATTGGAGATGTAGATCAGGGGTAGAGTGCCCCTGGGTTCAATCCCCAACATTCCCCTCCCCCAAAGTAGCATGGTTATATTAAATTATTTCCGCCTGGAATTATTATTATATATAAAATCATATAATAAACAATATTGTATGATAATAGAATACATATTAGTATATAATATATTCTATTTATTAAGGAAAACCGATAGAGTAGAGGAAGGAGCTCAGTGGGAAAGAGAAAGTCCTGGGGATTGAAATGAAGAAAACAATGTTCTATGCATTTATGAGTATGTTAAAATAAATCCCATTATTATGAATAACTATAATATACTAATAAATAAAAAAGAATAAAAATAGTTTTCTATTGATTTTGAAATAGGAAGTGGTCCAATGTAACACTGCTTGTACTACCTGAGTATATTTAAGTGGCCCCCGTAAGTACACACAAATATATAGAGATATGTACATGTACTTACGTTCGCAAATCTTGCTGCAGTCTGAAGAAAATTCTAGCTATGCTAAGTGCATTACCATTTATTATGTATGCATGCTTATCCATTCGTTGGACGTTTAGCCTTTGATCTTGCCCAATTGCTTTGTCAAATGTCTTTAAAATATCAGATGCCACGTGGCAGCTTTGGAAAGATTTGTCAGTTAATAAAGTATTTTTACCACACATGAAATGCAGGATAAAAGGAATAAAATATAAGTGGGCAGATAAGTGTACATCCATTTTTGGTTACTGGAGATATCGAATGGATAATAATAGCGAAAATGTGGAAAATGCTTCCTTGTCTTTCAGACTTCAAATCCACCATGCTGAATGGATTTTTATAGGGCATGTGCTTGTTCATGACCTCTAGTGTTAAGAAATTCGGTCATGTTTGAAAACTAGTCCCTGGTGGAGCCTGTATCCCTGTTAATAGCTAAAAGGTCAATGGAGCTGCTAAACAGTTTGTATTACTGCCAGGGTGGCCGTGAAAACAGCACCTGCTGCAAGAAGACTTGGCAGCTGGGTCAACAGGCACTGTGGGAATTTATCAACTTAGGGGGCCACTCGCATAAAACTTGGGCTGATGAATTGGGACTAGATTGGCTTATTGGGCTAAAGCTGCTCTATTATGTATGACTTTCTTTAAGACGACAGAGCTGTTTGCCTGGCTCCTTGGGACACATGCGAGGGAGAAACAGTGATTGTTTGGGGAAGAAAAAAAATCAATCTTTAGCATCCAATGTAATGAGGAATAGGACAAAGATATTAAGAAAGAACAAGCGAAGGACAGTAAGTGGCACCGTGGAGGCAAAGGGAAATGGGGAGGAGACACGAGGGGCAGTTTTTGATATTAGTCACAGAGGACTTTGGAAATATGACATTTCTGTAAAATGACCTCTCCAGCCTGGAATTTGCATTGTTAATTTATTGACTGTTAAGGGACTGGACGGTGTGACTTGGTTGGGTAACTGATAAGCAACATGCTGAAATACTATAACACTGGGTTCAAATAAATGAATCAACATGAAAAAGAATCACAAATTCCTGGATAAATAAACTTGAGAAACATTTCAAAATTAAAAAAAAAAAGTCGTTTGGTTTAGGTTCATCTGCAACAAATGTTGAAGAACCATCTGTTCATAATTGACAGGAAAAAATTGTGTTCTATAGAAATAAAGCTTGGAAGTTACTAACTCTGTCAGAATTCTTTAATTCCATCCTCCAGGAGCATTCGATTAATTCTGAAAAGACTTAGTAGAGAGCAAGTATCAATGACATGACTTGAATATTTGAAAATTAAGCATTAAATGTTCTTCAAACCTCCATGGACCTCTTTATTTCAATTTAGAACTAAGAGAACCTCAAAAGTTGAGAGATCAACTGAAAATAATTATGGAACGAGCACCAAATAATACTAAAGAATTTAATAGATTTGAAATATATTATTTATCTCCCTTTGGGTCCCCCTGTAGAAACGGAGGGGGGTTCCCCTGTAGAAATGGCGCAGGGAAAGAATGATCATCTGTATTTTTTTTTTTTTTTTTTGGATGGCCCAGGCAGAGGAAGATTCAGAGAGCAGACCAAGGGACTCCATCTGCTTCCAGGGCAGACTTGCTCCTAACTGAGGAGCTTAGCATGGCACTACTAAGTGAAACCAGAATTACTGCCCAGATCCTGTGCTCAGCATATGGAAATCCGTTTGCCTCCCAGGCCAGGGCATGCTCAACCCAGCACTAGAGACTTTTTGGAACCCTGAGAGTTGGGTGAGTCAGAGGCAGGACTGGTATTGACTTGATCCTACCTCCATTCTGCCCCAGCTGCGACTACTCCGCCCCTGAAGATATTCTCTGAAGTACGCTCGATGCTCTGACATGAAGGCAGAATTCGTTCCTGTGCTGTTTTCCTACACATAATTTATGGTTCCCTTTAAATTACTTCTTAGTGTTAGGTAAGCCGGAGGGAATCTGGTTGTATTCTTTCATTTTTGAATTTTTTTTTGGTTCATTATAATTAATGACATTTGATTTTTATTTTATTTTTTAATTGTTTGGTACCAAGGATTGAACTCAGGGAGGCTTTACCACTGAGCCACATCCCCAGCCTTTTTTTATTTTTTACTTTGAGTCAGGGTCTCACTATTTTGCTTAGGGTCTCACTAAGGGGCTGAGGCTGGCCTTGAACTTGTGATCCTCCTGCCTCAGCCTCACGAGCCACTGGGATTACAGGAGTGTCCGGCGACATTTGATTCTAATAGCAGTTTGTCTTGCCATCTTTTTCTGAGGAGGTTACCCCACGGTAAATGACCTTATGTAAATGATTAGGTAATTCATAGCCTGAGCTCAGTGTCCTTACTGATTAAAGTGGTAATTTTGGAAGCTCATCTGTTTTCATCAAAAGGACTCAAGAGATATTGCACATGATTTATAAATTGTCTCATTGTGTGTGTGTGTGTGTGTGTGTGTGTGTATCTAGTGAAGACCATAAGAGAAATAGAGAAGCATAAATTCTATAGTAAAAATGTAACTTTTAGAAATAAAGCATTTTATAATTTGGCATTTTTCTCTTCCAGGGCCACAAAGCCATTGATGTTCGAAAGCTATTGTGAAAACATTATTATAACAAGTCTGGGGGCTTCTCCACAAGAATACAATTAAGAGTTTAATTCGTGTTGGATTTTTGACATAACAAGAAATATCCGTATACATTTTTTTTCAAGTTAATGTTCTTTCTTGCAATTCTGCCTCAAAAGTTTTAGAAGAACACTTTTTTGCTGCGATGCTGACATCCTGAACACTATGTTAGTAATTAGCTCGTATTTCTGAAATAATCCTTCACATAGTTCAGTGTCTGCTTATAAAGAACTTCAACTCATCTAGGGAGAAACACTATAATAATAAACGCTGGTGCCCAAATTGAAACAGCACGGGGTTCCTAACAAATGTTCATGAAAACATTAGTTTTCTTATAGTCAGCTTGATTTTAAAGTGCTCGCCTACGCCTGCGTACAAGGATGGTGTCGTTGGGACTTTGTCACTTCCCCCACCTCCTGAAAAGCAAACACAGACCCTAACCCTGGCCCCACACATGACATGACTCACCAGAAACAGGCACCATAATGAGAAGTCAGGCCTTCAGGATGTCACTCTGAGACCACCCTACTAGAGGGGGCCCTCAGATCACAAAGCCAAGGTCTCTCACGGCAACTCTGGTAATTAGACACTAATAGTGGACCGAAGGTGTAAAATCCACCTCCACTCACCAACAGACTAAACAAACCAGGGGAAGACAGACTCTTTTTTTGTGAGAAGGGAGAGTTCATTGCACTACTACCTGGGAAGTTTGCAAAAGCACCATCAACTCTGACAACATAATGGGGCCACAAGGACTATTTTGAAACTAATTGCATTAGATCTGAGTGAAATCCCTACACCTCATTATGAATCATTAGAATGCTGCGAGTTCATGAATTAGCATTAGTTTTACTTTTATTCTTCATGTAGCCAACTTCAACAAGCACCTAAGTGGTAGTTTTTTTTTTTCCCATTCATTTCTTTGCTTTTCTTAAAGAGGACACTCACTGGTTTTACTCGCAAGAAGAAAAAAATTTGCTACCGTGTATGGGTGGATAATTTTCCTATTGTGAACGATAACTTGTACTGTCAAATAGGAAGGCAATGCTACCAGCTCACGACATGTGATATGTGGCACTGCCCAGAGAGCATTTAAAATGAGCTATTCTTTTTTGGGGGGCGGGTACTTGAGATTTAACACAGGGGCGCTTTACCACTGAGCTCCATTCCCAGCCCTTTTTTTTTTTTGAAGACAGGGTCTCACTAAGTTGCTGAGGCTGGCCTTGAACTTGGGATCCTCCTGTTTTGGCCTCCCAAATGGCTGGGATTACACACATTTGCCCCCTTGCCTGGCTAAAATGGGTTATTGTTTTTGTTCCTTTGCGGCGAATGTCCACCTGTATTTCACTCAGGAAAAGAAGTGTTTCATGGTATAAAAAAGGGATGAGGATCTGTTTTGTTAGTGCCTTTTTCAGTTAAACAAATAAATAGAGGATATAGAGATAGTAATTTAAAAATGAAACCACATCAATGCCTTTGGTTAACTTTTCAGATCATTAGAATTTATTCTCTTGAAAACAACTTAAAATTCCAAAAAGTGTAGAAGCGATGTGGCATTTGAGGCATGCTGTGGCTAAAGGGTCAAAGCCACTAGTACTCCGTACCTACCGAGTTGTACTGTGAAGAGACCTAGGTCTTGCCATGTAGTGAGTTTGGTCACAGCTGTCTTCATGAGAGCTGAGCTTTCAGATAGTTTTGAAATGAGGCTCAGATGTTGATCTGCCAAAATAACTTCTCCTGATGACCTAACAAAAATCATACCAGCAGCTACAGCGTCTGCCAGTATGTTTCTTGTTTTCGAAAAAATAAGGAGTTTATTGCTTCCAACACCAGAGCCGAAGCCACTGCCTCACACGACGGGTTCCTCCCCTGGCTTTTCACCGAGAACTCTGATTTCACAAGTACAACTCTGGGAGGGCAAGAACATGAATGAACTTCTCGAGTTCTGAGAGGTCAAGTGCAGCCCTGGTAGACGGAGTTGAGGGTCCGCTCAGGACACTCTGCACGTGGAATCTCAGCCAGTTGTTCATTACGACTTTCCCACTACTCATCTGAATGAACTCAGATAACTGGAAGAAGAATATTTATTACCTGACCGAAAGGTTATAAAAAGAAAACTGACCTTTTTGGATCTATGATTTTGTAGAGTTTTCCGTTGTGAGTCTGGGTCATACTTTTACTGCTTGATAAAATGTAAATTTCACCTGTTGAAAAAAAAAAGTAAAACTAAGTTAATTCACAGCGATATGTATTATTTTTCTCTATCTCCTTCTGCATTCCTCTTTGGGAAGATCGTGACTGTAAACATTTTGCAGCGTGTCCGAAGTCTAACTTCATGGCGTGTCTGGAATCCTGTGGTTTCCCATCATCTCTGCCCACATCCAGATACTGGCCAGAGCAAGCCCGCGGTCTCTCTCACCTGCATTATGGCAACAGCGTTCTTCTAACGGAGCTCCCTGTTTCTACCCCACTTCTGTATGTATTCTCAACCTCCTCGCCCCAGCGATTCTTTTCAAAGGAGCTACACCATGTAAGTCAAGTCCAGCTCCAAGTTTCAACACCCTCCAGGAGCTTCTCCATTTCCCTCGGAGCATAAATGAGCCCTACACCCCTCCCACTGCTGCTCTGACCTCTTTTGCAACATTTTGCCCCCTAATTCAACCCTCTTCAGCCTCTTGGCTTTGCAAATGTGAGGCAGGCTGGTCCCAGGCGCTTGTCTGCCTGTTGGTCTCCGCTAAGGTCCCTCGGTGCTTATATTTTACCATTCCTGACTGCAATATCCAAAAACGGTACCTCCTCAACTCCCAACTACCCCTCTTCACTGCTAGATATTTTTTCAAAGCACTCATAACCATTGACATACAGTGTATATATTTCGATATATTGTGACTATCCTCCTTATTTACACTATGAATGTCATGTCAGTAATATTTTTTAATCTCATTATTTGAAAAAAATAACACATCTTTTAGAACAGAGTAGGTGTTCAATAAGTATTTGTAGAATGAGTGTTGAGTGGATAAGTTTTATCCTGACTTATTTTTGCCCAAGATTGAAAAGTTTTGGATACCAGGTTGTTACTGCTAGTTGGCAGTTGGAGGCTGGATGGCATTGGGATGCTCCTTTTTAATCTTTAGTTTTTTGCGTTTTTTTTTTTTTTAAGAGAGAGGAACAGTGAGAGAGAGAGAGAGAGAGAGAAACAGAGAGAATCAATTTTTATTGAATTTTTCACATGACTTTCGTTGCTCAGACACTTAGTTGTGTAAGTGGGTGCTGGGGTTTGAACTCGCGTACTTGCGAGTGCCAACCAAGTTACGGTGCCAACCAAGCACCTTAACCGCTGAGCCACCGCTCCAGCCCCTAATCTTTAGTTTTTTAACAAAGATATTAAAATAAATATTGAGGACAGGGAGAGAGAAGGAAAGAGGGAAACGCTGATTTCATATGTTGATGTACAGAATGGATCACATGAATAGGAAATTAGAAGCTTTATATATGGTAATACGTTTAACAGGTTTAAAATTTGCATTCTGGGCTTAGTCATGAAGTAGTCTGACATATTCTGTATTTCTCTATTCCATTCTAGTACTGTGTATATCTACTTTTCTGTTTCTGAAAAGGATGTTATGAGGTTTATGCTAAAAACACAGACTCCAAAGAGAAAATAAAAACAAAGTTCAAAAGCAAAAGGATGTAAGCAGAAGAGTTAACATTCATTTGTCAAGTACTTTATGGGCTAACCTTACTCAATCCTCACAACAAATCCATCCCGATTTTATAAATGAAAAAAAAAAAAAAAAAAAACACACCCAGAACACCAGACTCTCAACAATTTTTGTTTTAAAAGGTGCAAAAACTTACTTTCTTACATGGCTAGAGAGTTTCATATTAAAATGTAATTCATCAAAAAATTATTTTTATTTATTTAAGAGAGGGCGAGAGAGAGAGAGAGGAAGAGAGAAACAATTTTATTCAGTTTTTAATGTGGCTTTTGTTGCTCTGAGACTTTGCTGTGTATGTGGTGCTGGGGTTTGAACTCGAGTACTCGCGCCTGCCAGGCAAGCGCTGTAACCACTGAACCACTGATCCAGTCCCTTTATTTATTTTGATCCTGGGAATTTAACCCTAGGGATCTTTACCACTGAGCTACATCCTAGTCCTTTTTATTTTTTATTTCTAGACGGGGTCTCACTAATTTGTTGGCCTGGAGTTTGCAATCCTCCTGCCTCAGCCTCCAGATTTGTTGAGATTACAGGCAAGGGCACCACACTCGCCTTACTTGTTTTAATTCTGAAGTATTCACCAGGTTGAAGAGTTAGGATTGTGAGGCTTTAGTGTTTCTTAGTTCTGCTCCCAACACCGCGTAGCCGTAAGTGCTCACAGGCATTGGGGATACTTGGGACAACGGTGACAAGGCTAATATGACCCCTGGTGAGTCCTTGGAGTAGGGTCCAGGAAAATAAAACTGATTTGGTCACATCTGAACATTCATTTCTAACCTTACCACAATTTAATTATCCTTAAAATCAAAGTTTGCCAATAAAATTTAAATTGCATTACAGAAGATGTAAGTGAAGAAAAGAATCTTTCGGATTCCTCTGAGGTGGGCAGGAGCACGTCAAGGAAAAATTAGTTGTTAAACGCTCTCCCTGCTGGGATGAGAGCAGATGGACTTCCTTCCTTTGAATCACTGCATTCCCACAGCTCTGCAGCGTGCCATGTATTTCAGGAGTCTTGTCTGAGTTCCTTATTAATCTAAGTGAATGGCATGGAATTATTTCTGATGAATTTTTCCACTTAACATAAAAAGAAAATCTGGACTTTTAGAAAAAAATGTTCTGACTGAAATAGGAAACACATACTCTTCTTTTATTATGCCTAGAAATCCATTTCTGAGGCTGAAGAAGTATAAGAGCCATGGTTTATTTGGATATTATTCTAAAGGAAGTCATAAAAGCTACCTTTATTTCTATAATTTAAAATAGAGTAAAATTTTCACCATGTGATTGGTCACTTTTCAATTTCAACTTCTTTTTGCTTCCTGTGTACAATTTGCTAAACATTTTTTTTTCTTTGTACTGGGGATCGAACTCAGGGGCACATCCTCAGCTCTTTCTATTTTTTATTTGGAGACAAGGTCTTTCTGAGTTGCTTAGGGCCTCACTAAGTTACTGAGGCTGGCTTTGAACTTGCAATCCTCCTGCCTCAGCCTCCCCAAATTGTTGGGTTTACAGTTGTGCACCACCACACCTGGCAATAAGATAAATTCTATTCTATTGGAAAAAAGATCTACAACTCAAGATTACGTTGCACAAATATCATGCCCGAATGAGAAAAAAAATAAAATAAAAAACAGAGGGCATAGGGAACTTCAGATTTCAACTACTTTTAAAAATTTATTCCAGGAGGCATGGGTAGGTGGAAAGGATTTTAGAAAATATAAACAGATTACTTTGATTCATAATCAAAACTATCAGAAGATATTTAAAGCATTCTCTTTGGGACTCAAAAATGTTTCCTGGTCCGGTATCCTATTTTCCTTTTTATTACTTTTGTATTTTGAGAAATAAAAATAAGATAGTTTTCCTCAGGGAAAAGTTACTGGAACAGAATACATAATGGGCTCATTTTTCATCTCTGCAGTAGGTCACCTCTGCTATGGATCACATGTCCAACAATGGAGAATGGGACTGTTATTCTTTTTTCAGAGAGAGAGAGAGAGATGGTTGAGGGGAGAGAGGGAGAGAAAGAGAGAATAAATTTTATCTATTTTTTTCATCTGGCCTTTATTTCTCCCACACTTAGTTGTGTATGTGGTGCTGAGGTTCGAATTCACGTATTTGCGCATGCTGGGCAAGCGCCGTAAGCTGAGCCACGGCTCCAGCCCCAGATCTGTTATTCTTTAGAGAAGAACAAAGCCTCTTCATCAAGGGCATGAGAATGGAACTGAATAGAAGTAATTTATACAGTACCTAATTCATCTTCTCCAAATCCCAAGATGTGACCGGAAAAGTAGCCACGGCAGGAGCCACTGGTGCCGAGACAGAGTGGTTTTTCTTGCCATTGCTTGGTCACAGGACTTTGCTGGAGAGTTAAGAAATTTCTAAAACAGAAATATACCAGAAACCTACAATGAAACCACATTTTTGCCTAAAGATGATAAAACATTTAAAACAAAATTTGCAGTAAATGTTGTGTCATAGGCCTGGCTTTCTCAAGAGAAAAATAATATAGCCCATTATATGTGTGGGTACCGTGACATTCCCATATGCTGAGAAAGAACTTAAAGAAAATAATGGGGAGGGAGCACTATAAAAGTACTTGAGTATAAGAAAAGCCCTCCCCTTCATCCAGAGAATAATACACCCTTCTCCAGGACTAGAATCCATGCTGTGCTATTGATCAAAGAGGGCAAAAGGAGGAAGAGTGTGGGGTCACTGTATTTTCTGGGTTCATTACGGCATTCAAGCATTTCCGCTTTGCCATGTGCCTGAATGCAAGTGACCTGGGGAACAACATTCTTCATTTAGATTTCATCAGGTTCTTAGAACGATCCTTGGTAGAGCTTCAAAAATTTATGCTAAAATCTGATTTTGTAGTATTCCTACCTATAGAGACAAATTATGTTCTATTGCTCAAAGTCCTGAAAGTTTAATAAAAAAAATTCTTAGTTTTGCAGGAAAGTTTGAAAACTATTTTCACAACTCATGTTAAACAACAATTTTCAAGTTATTTACTTGGTAAATTTATGCTGAGGATAAAAGAAAGAGTTTAAATAATATGAAAAAATCTATCAGAAGACTTCTGCGCCCTTAAAAATTATTTTTTGAACTTGATCAAGAATGTTGAAAAGCATCTCTGTAATATTATTTATATGTGTCCCAAGTCTGACTCCTGAAGGGAGACAATTGCTTGAATATTGTGTGGTAGTTGATCAACTGATGGATGGCTAGGTCATTTGGCGTATTAAACTGTGGAATCAGGAAGCATACCCATTACGATCTCCAAACACATAACTTCCATACAGTCTTTCAGATTGGCAGCCTCGGTAAACGAATCCACCAACTAAAGGACCATTACTGAATGGCTTGAATTCTAAAAGTGACGGCTCACTTTCTGGAAAGAAATATAGTATTAGATCAAAAGAAACGCATTTTTATTAAGAGAAGGTAATGGAGGCTAAACGACAACTATTACAGTAACTTGTCTCTGAAATAAGTTCCATGGAGCACGAAATAAATCCTTGCTTCAGATATTTAGTGAAAATAATTATTCTTATTTAAAGAGTATCAAAATTTAAAAGATTTCTGTGTATACCTCAACGAAACGAGGAATACAGATGCTTGCAGTTGTTGTGATAGCCATGATACATCAAGTTTCCAGTAAAATTAGAATCTAGATATTTTGGAAATCATGTTTATTTATGTTAGAATCAAAATACTTTTTAAAAAACAATTTTTAAAATATCGAATGTTTTGGAGGAATGCTTCTGCTTATATTTAGTAAATTGAATCAGACCTCTGTCAAATTATATAAAAATTTTAAAAGTTCACACTTACATGAAAATGAAAGCATAGTACAAAAAAGATCTTTAAAACCACATTTGTTGTATATTTAAAAGCACTGTCACTTAGTCCTTCATAGTTTTGTTTATAGAGACATGTGGTTAATAATGTCCACTCCAATAATTCCTTTTGAGTTACGTGGTGTGTAACATGTATATCTCAGTCTCGCAATGCATGCTGTTACTTACCTGAAAATCTGCATGGTAGTTGCAACAAAAAAGTTCTAAAGCCAGTTGCAAATTAACCTGAAAATTACTTCCTATGTCTTTAATATCAAATAAGTCGCCACCAACAGACAGTATTATGCAGAAGGTTTTGTTGAAAGTGATTTCAAAGCCCTCTGCTTCTCTCATGGTATTATGGTAAATAGGATGTTCCAACATTAAGAAAAGGCAAGCTTTAAATACCCAGCACTCTAATGAACCCTAGAGTCAGACTTCTTGGGTTCAAACCCACCCTTGACTACTCTGGGTTGTGTGATAATTAACCTGTGCCTCAGTTTCCTATTCTATGATAGTGATGTGGCCAATGACAATGCCTATCACATAAAATTGTCCTATGGATGAAATTTGCGAGGTTTATAAAGTGCTTATTATAGGGCCTGGCACATAGTAAGCACTGTGGACATGTTTTAAAATACAAAAATGTAGGGCTATTTATACTGTGATTAGTTTTGGCTCAAGCTTAATTAATGTGATTGTAGAATTTAGTTTAATCTATGATATAGCAAAATTCCATTGAGCTAGTGTTCATTAGATTTTTTTTTAAATCATATTATTCTTTGGTTTGGCTTTTATAAGATGCACATGCATACACAAACACCTGAAAAGAGATAAAGTAAAATCACTGAATACTACATGGACTAACACAGCTGCTTCATTCCTGATTCTAGATAAATATCTATATTAAATGAGCAAATTTAATCATCTTAATCTGCCATGTTCCCTGAATCATACTGATGTTAATATACTGCTTCCTTCTAAAGGAATCTATGCTAAAACATTGAAAAAATATTAAGTGTTTTGGACTTCACAATTATCCAATTTTATATTTTTATATGTTCTCTCTAAATATCCTAGTAATCATGTTATTAAAAATAATGTTTCAGCACCTCATTCTCATGACTTGTTTTTACAAGTTGATTCCTCTGCTTTCTCTAAAATAAACATGTTTTTAAAAAAATCACATTCTTATTTGAAACACTTATAATTTTCCTAATTGCTGAGACTAGCACGTTGAGTATTGAGAAATTTCTTAGCTTTAAGACTTGTTTTTTTTTTTTTTTCTGTATATAAGATGTTAGGACAAGTTCTCCCTTATTATATTAAATAAGTAGAAATTATTCATGTTGATTTGCAGATGAGCAAAATTTAAGCCACTAACTTTGAAGCTGTTAGTCATTACATTATTTGGACCTACAGGGAACTACTCAATTCATGGGAAACGCAATCAGCTAAAGAGAACCTTTTAGGACTTAGAAGAGTCCTTGAACCTTTAAAAAGTGAGCAACGGACCTCCTGGACATTGCTTAATGTCAGTGTTTTTAGGCCTTCTCAAATGCTCATTCTGCAGAAATCCTTTTCAATTAATATACTGAAACCAAACTGGAAGGAATACAAAAATCAACAAATTATGCTCAACTTACCATAATCTTTCCCTTTTATTATCTGTAGGATTCTGGCTGATGATCTGTTTTTCCCATTTGAATCTGAACAAAGTATTGTTAAATTGATGTTTATATCCAGGGGATGGCGATCCACAGCACATCTGTATCACAAAAGAGATGGATGCGCATTAATCCTAGCAGGGCACCTTCCAAGCTCCCACTGGAAATGGCAGACACTGGAAGGAACCCTTTGCGGGCTGGCCAGGATCCTCCGAGCATTTCGTTTGGATCTTCTAAAAACCACTGAAGGAAAGAAACATCCTGGTGTGTTTGTTTACACTGTTGAAGCTTAATTACCTCTGGAGTGTATTTCTTAATTTCTCTTGGTATCTCCCTTCATTACAAATGTGCACATTTTCTTGTTAGCCTGTTTTTTTGGAAGATCTCATGTACAATACAATGGCAAAGTATTATGGATAAAAGTCAGCGCTATCCTCAACTTATATCTGTGTTACACAGCAACATATTAGAGTATTAGTTTTGGATAGTTTAGTTTCTTTCTTTCTCTCCTTTCTTTCTTTCCTTTTCTCTGTCTCTCTTTCTTCCCCCTCACTCCCTCCCTCCTTCTCTTCCTTCCTTCCTTCCTTTCCAGGGATTAAGCTCAGGGTGCTTAACCACTGAGCCACATACCCAGTCCTTTTTTATTTTTATTTTTTAATTCTTTTTTTTGAGACAGGGTCTCACTAAGTTCCCTAGGGCCTCCTTCAGTTGCTGAGGCTGACTTTCAGCTTGCGATCCTCCTGCCTCAGCCACCTGAGCTGCTAGGATTACAGGCATATGCCACCGTGCCTGGTAACAGTGTCAGTTTCTGATATGACTCCCTGCATTCTAAATCTCAGCATGCTCCAACAGAGGGAAACATCAGTTCCAATGCCCGGAATAAAATCAAGCTGGTCCCCAAAAGCTTTAAAGTCTTTTATAGTAACTCTGTCTTCTTGTTCTCCACATCTAACCTGGGGACCAGAAATCTCTGTGACTCACTGAGGCTCCCTGAGGGCAGGTATCACTTCCAACTTCCTTACCATTGGAATCCTCTTCCCTAGTTCAAAGCCAGGGATAGAAGAAAGGGTCAGTATTTATTGAACATTTAAGTCCATGAAGGAGTAGGCATGGAGAGTTTGGGAGGGAGGAAGAATAAATTGAATAATAAATTCCCCAAAATGTGGAAAGCAGGCTTATATTGCATTTTAGGTTTTTTCAAAAACCTTGGCCCAGGGAGCCTTTTGGGCCAGGTAATCTTTTTTTGGGAGGAGCTGTCCCACCAGTTAGAGGACATCTGGCCGTATCCCTGGCCTTTACCCACTAGATGCCAGTAATGTCATTCTACCCCCATCCCCTCCCCACCCGGTTGTTAAAACAACAACAACAAAAAAATGTTTCCAGACATTGACAAAGATCCCCTGGAGGCAAAATCATTCCATTGAGAATGACTGTGTTGGGCCAACAAAATACATTAATTACATACAAACAAACCAAAGGGGGGGGCTATTAAATAAATTATAAAATAAAAAAAATGAGAGTAGATGCTGGGACTTAAGAGACATGAGAGTTATGTAGTAATTATTTAAAAACAAAGCAAAACAACAGCTGTTGGCCCAAGTGATCCCATTCATGATAAGGAAACTGTTCTGCTGAACTGCCAAGGATGGGTTGGTTATTCTGTGGCAACAGCCCTTTTATTGTCCCCTTTAACTCAGTGAGTCACAGAACACAATGGCTGGCAGGGATCTAGCATAGACATGCTGCGACTTAAGGTGGAACTCAACCCACATGGCATGAGAAAATTTTCCTGTACTACCGTTCTTTTGAAGATGGAGAAACTATGCAAAAAGAGGTTTGACTTGTTTCCAACAAGAAACAGCAAATCTGGAAGAAAAGACCAGTTATCCCAGAGGTTTGGAATTGTTGGGGGCTGTGAGCTCTGGCTCTGGCAGACACCAGGTCCCCTGAGAATTTCCTGACTCTTCACCTTCATTTTCTCAAACATTAAAGGGACCAGACAGTGCCAGTACTCCGTAGGAAGCTCTGATGGTGGATCCGTGCCATTGTCCACTC